>JAVJIF010016209.1:0-70249 GCA_038442645.1 Agave tequilana | reverse complement strand
GGCGGCAACATTTGCACAACAGGTATTTCTTTTTTTCATTTGGTCTTTGCCTTCTTCCTTTTAGCCTTGTAATTGTCTCCAGGATCACCATCATTATAGCATTTCCCCCTTCACTGCCACCCCACGGTGCACACCTGATACTTGAAATGAGTTGATTATAGAATATAGATGATAGATCTTAACTAAAATAATGAAATGCCCACCTAGTGGTTTGACGAGGTATTTCAATCGCTTGGCAGCCTTCTGTTCCTCTTTTTGCCAAATTCCTGACAAGGCAGCTGTTGGGAAAATGAAGAACTTGTCAATACTACCTTGAACGGCAGTAATGTGGTGGGGGGAGATAAAGCATATGCCATTGATTATGTAGTTTGAAGTCAACATAATTTTGTCTAAAATCCTCCAAGACTAAGAGCAGAGAGTCGTTATAGACTCTCAAGCACCATAAAAGCTAAGGAATGAAATTGGAGCATATTTTTTAGTATCTTCAACAGGGACCTTTTGAGATTCTTTCTTTCTTTCTTTCTTTCTTTAGAACCAATGGTCTCGTCCACTAGGATAAGTGGAATGGCATTGTCTTGTCATTTGGTATAAAAAAATAAATTAATCTATTGTATTTCACTGGTGCCACCTCTAATATGTACTCTGCTTTCTGATTTTGTTGTTGTTATTATTTTTTTCCTTGAGTCTATAAATTGCCTTTGCAATACCTTTTGTCTCCTAGACATGATTATAACCAAGCCACTATAACTTTTTCCATGCACTGGAATATCAATAGTTTCAATGCCTGTCCCAAACTTTGAAGCTTTAGTTTTTTGAAAAATAAATGTCAAATACTGCTGTTATAGACTAATTGATCTTTAACTATATGTTACACCAAGTCCTCTTGAGCTGGTTTTGGATTTTGGACAATGCAAAAGAACAAGAAAGAAATAAAAGGAAAAAGAAAAAAAAGGAATAAGAAAAGTCTACTCCCTGAAAAAACTTGCTACAGAGCAATGGAGCCTTCTAACCACTACTACTCTGTTAATTTCTTCTTACGGAGTCTCTTCAATTTGAACTTATTCCTTCCTAGGCTCCTCATTGTATCTGTCTGTCAAAATTTCTTTTACGGCACTCAATACCTCTATGTTCACATTTATGCTTTCAGCGTGACGTGGATTCTTGTGTATATAAAATTTTGATGACATATGGAGTGTATTTGCATCTTATTTATTCTTTCTTAATTTGTAATTTGCATGATAATTCATGTTAAGCCTCAGAGAAATTCAACCAACAATGAAGCAAAGAGTTGGTAGGATTTTTTTTCATCTTCGAAAAGTTGAAATATGTAACTTTATGCTTTGATTGGATGTCTTTCAAATTTGATATCTTTATTTTTTTTTATTATTTGTTATTATGATTATTATCATTACTTCATTGCACGCCCATACTTATACTATGTGGTATATATGTCAAATCAGATAATAATGTTTGTGTCACACAATACTGCCGCAACAGTCTGCTTGTGACCTGACAGAGATCTATATATTTATATCCAGCTTATATTCTCACCTGTAGGTCTCTTTTTATAACCCTGGTTCCAGTAATGCCACCGGATTTTGTTCTTCACTATTAACAAGCATTTTTTTTGTCATCCTTTGCTTCAAAATATTTTGTTGAAATTTTTATCTTTCATTCTATCATAGTAAATATTAGAACAGATATCTTTACAGTAAACTGATCTTTGCCACTCATTTGGACCGCCTATATTTTTGGTAAAAGTTGGACAACAATTGTATCTGAATGATTTATCATGTTTCAGGGATACTTTGTCTTCCCACAGTTCAAAATTATTGTTTCTGGTTTGGTCTACTCATTGAGTGCCTCTCCAGAGAAAAGTACTGTTCTATGTTTTAGCATTTCTTAAAATATCAAAAGATAAGGACTTACCGCACTGTTAGGCCCCAACTTGTGCAAAGTAATCCTTTGTACTGAAGCCATGTTCGTATACTTGTCTCTAGCAAGTTTTTTGGCTTGCATTTATTTAGTGTTCTTTCATTCCTGTGTTATTGAATGTACTCTCTCATTAAACTATCTGTTTTCTTAAGCAAATGTAAATTCTGATAGTGACATTTATCTCATTAGCACTTGTAAAGTGTAATTTTCTAGACTGTCATTTAAAAGCGATCTTGCTGGTGTGCTTGGCTATATGTTTTGCGGACTTACATTTTGTGCTGGTCGAAGCTTATTGTTGAGGGTATACGTTGATATTTTACCTGTTGCACTGCTCTTCATAATTTACTATTAATTATATCATCAGTAAGACAACCTCATTGCCGAGTAGGTGTGATAATTAGATGCTTTCTTTTGCATTAAGGAGACTTTGGTAACATATTTGAGGTTAAGAAAGCAACCTACGTAAGTTTGTAAGGTCAACAAGCAAATTTGAAGAAAATGTGCCTCAGAAAAAGGAGGATGTTAGAAACCAACCTGCAGAATATTGTGAGAGCACAGGTATTCATTGTTTCTCATCTCTTTTCACAGTATGATGCTGTTGGTTGGGCTCCCAAGGAATACAATCCTGATGAAAAGCAGTCCGCTTTTGGGAATGAACAGAGTGGAACTGGTGAAGCACAACAAAGTGGTCTGGCTCCGCAATCTGGATTTGTGTGGGATGAAAAGTCTGGTTACTATTATGATGCTGCCTCTGGCTTCTACTATGATGGGAATACAGGTTTGCATTGTTTCTTTGACATTGTACATAAATCTTTTGTCTAATCAAAGAAATAGTCACCTAGAGTCCATAATCTCTGATACAACTGCAGAGCTGAAATGGTCGAGTGGATTTAAGCCACTTTGACCTGTATATTAAGTTGGCTCAATTAATGGCGTTATTTTATCAGTTTTTAGTCTGATATAGTCATTTATTTAAATAAGATAATAATACATTCAAAAATAACATCATTCCGTATAAAATGTAATATGCCTGTCCATCTGTATCCAGTCATGCATGCGTGGTTGCATCCACATGGACACACGCTGATATCTCCTTAATTATTTTTGGTGTTGGTTATGTTTTCCCATATGTGAGTGTTAAAATGAATCTGAGTTTTTACCTTGAGTTCGAGTCATAAGTTTTTTGAGCCTAAACTTTGCCAAGTCTTCTGCGTCTTTTAATTTATTTTATTTTATTTAAAGATTGAACTTTAACCAAAGGAGTTGAAGTTGATTTTAAAAGCATGCAGTCAATAATGCTTGTGGCTGATGGATATCACAACTTGAGAGGATTAGGTAGTTAATAGCACATTATTAAGTTTGGAATTTTTCAAGCCTATGCACGCAAGAATGTGAAATTTCATACTTACGTTTGGTGCTTTGCAGGTCTTTACTATGATGGCAACAGTGGAACCTGGTATACCTATGATAATCAGAATCAGCAATATGTATCATGTACAGATCAGAGCAATAGTAAGGCGCTCGGTGAATCAACTAATGAAACTTCAAAAACATTAGATGGTACTGGTGGCAAGAAGGTTGTGATATCTGCCCCAGCAACGACAACAAAATCAAATGAGAAGGCCTCTTTACCGGATGCTGTTCAGGCTGCCGCAGCAGCAGCATTAGCTGCAGAGAAGAAAGAAAAGGAGAAGTTGAAAGAGATTAAACTGGCATCAAAAAGCAGCCTTTTAGCTAATAAGAAGAAGATGAATAATGTTTTAGCAATGTGGAAACAAAGAAATCATGAAGGGCAGGCTGCACGTGTGGTTCTTGATGACAACCAGTCTTCTGGTTTGACAGAAGATAAGCAGAGCAATTCATTCAATGTTGTGAAAAATAAGTTGAAATCTGATATTTTTACTTCAAAGGACACTGCAAACAGCTCTGTCTTTACAGCTTCGGTGAACCGAGGCTCTAATAATTTGTCTTCTAGCTCCCTTGGTGTCCAAACAGCATCTGTGGATTCTCAAACTGCACCAAGGCCCGTGAGTAATAGTTCTGGTGGTACCCTAATGGGTGTGATTAGAGGTTCAGGGAGGGGGGTTATAAAGTCTGATTCAATATTTGCTGGGTCATCAAGTGGGGGCAATGCTGTTGCTTCAACTCCTGTTACAAGTACTACTGGAATAATTTCTACAGAAACCACAGCTGTAACACCATTCAAAACTGATGCATCAGCATTAGGTTCATATGTACCACCTGCTGCTGGGAGTGGCAAGCGTAGATTTTCAGAGGCACCGGCACAATCAACTCCTCAGTCGACATACAGGGACCGTGCAGCTGAGAGGAGAAGTCTGTATGGTTCATCATCATCTTCTGCTAGGGATGACATCTTAGACATTGGGGAACCAAGTAAGCGCAGTTGATTTCCATTTCTTTCTCCCGTCCTGTTTTCATGTTGTAGTTACGTAAGAAATAGCACATTCATAAACTTAAACGATAAAAGTAACCTGCATGATTACTTCATCATGTTTTGGACACCATGCTACTTGGTTTCACTGTTCTTCCCACCAAAGTCAAATCATAGGCAAAGTGCACCGGGGCCCTTTGTTGCAAGTGAGATAGGTATGCTCACATGCTAAACTTTGAAACTCACCGATGACAATGACCTTAAAGATACTGGAGCTAGCAACTCCAAACTCGGCGCATTTCTTGTTTGTTAACTTAGTGGAATTAGGAGCAATGATCAGTGTTATTTCAGCAAATTCACTGGTTGGTGCTTTGTCTGTTTGAAATATATTGACTTTTGAGATACACAATTGTTTGTCAAGATTGTGAATATCCACATGGAAAGGGCTCTTCAGCAGACTTGGGAGTGATGCCTTTCCCCCCTGGAGTTGGGGGAGGACGTGCGCCTGGTGATGCCCTGAGTAGTGCCCAAAATTATGAGGTGATCACGGCTGACCGAGCCATCGATGAAAGCAATGTTGGCAACAGAATGCTGCGTAGTATGGGCTGGCAAGAAGGACTGGTACCTCCCATCTCCCTTTTGCTTCTTGTATTTATTTTTACATAATTCAGAGCCTTGACATGCATCCTTCGGTTTCTTAAAAAGATCATCTTTATCTATTGACTGCTTGCATTCCTTTTGGCATGACACTCGTCTCTAAAGCTGTCATTATCCATCTTTCAGCTTATTGTATAAATTTAATTTAGGTGGTTATCTATTGTCTATAATTTTATTACTGCACTACCATCTGGTTTAACTTCCATTTCAATTAAAATCTTGGAAGATCATGTTGTTACTAATCTTCCACTTCAGGCTCAAACATACATTTTCAATTTTTTTTGACCCATGAAAATTTTTCGGACCGAGTGCAGCTTCAATAGTTTTGAAGTACTGCCCACCTGAGAGAGACGCATGTGACAGTTTTTGAGTCTAGAAGTAGGGTGCCAGGTTCCCTTTTTTCCTAAAAAAGCGGAGATTTTAACCATTCCGGTTGTGCTGTTTATGACATGAAAACTCCGGTTACAGTGGATTATACGGTTAGCTAAATTTAGTTTCCTCTTTCTGACATTGGTTCTGGGTGTTTCGAATGTTTCTTTGTTTCTGTTCAACACTTCTTAGGGGCTTGGAAAGGATGGTAGTGGCATCAAAGAACCAGTCCAGGCAAATGCTGTGGATGACAGAGCAGGTCTTGGAAGTCGGCAACGGAAGGTGGTAGATCCAAGCTTGGAGGCACAGGCTGGGGACAGCTATAAAACCATCATACAGAAGAAGGCAATTGCTAGATTTAGAGAAATGGCCTAGTGAAAACCAAAGCGTGCTTATTTGTAGTTGTACAATACATATTCTTGAAAGATTGATAGCTGATAAAGCTGAAAGATCAATGGCTAATAAAGCTAAAAACTTTGAGGGAATTTTGCGGTTGTTTCAGCTAAACTTTTAGCCACTGTTTCTAAAATTTAACAGTTATGTAACTTTTGCAGGTAGTATTTGAAATAAACTTTTAGCTATTGGGTTCCAACAAAATAAATAAAAGGATAAGAAAACGGTGGTAAATATATCTGACACCATGGCGTAAAAGCATGGGATTCTAGTTAGTATCTTCAGAACACTACAGCTTTGTTTTTTCAAATATTTAGACATTTAGCTCTTGATAACAATCTTGGGAAAAAAAACAAATACACAGATGATGATGATGATGATGATTATGAACAGTAGGAGCTCACAAAAAATAGCAGCAGGACATGCAGATGACTTGTGTTTCTCAAAGTAAGAACCATGTAGCATCCATATCAGCATCTATGCCATAATTGTGTCTCTTTCACTACGGAGTCGGAACTTTTACCGACATGGTTGAATCAAAGCAGTTAGTTTCTGCTGTAGTATTTCCATTCTTTTGGACAAAAACAGCACTGAATTTGGATTATGATGGTGGCCCAAACATTCGATCATTCATGTGATTGATGCCGATGTCAGAAACGGGTTCGATGGCATGCTCTGCTCCTACTGAAGAAGCAAAGACTGACCGCGCTCTGCTATATTCATCTGAAAAGAAAATGAAGAGCAAAAGAAGTTCCAGGATCAGCAGAAAAGATGAGAGTTGCCTGTTTATCAGAGATGAGCATCTTGTGTCTCATGTCAATATTGAAAGGCAAACAGCCAAAGACACTTATATGATGAATTTGTTTAGACTGATGGTTCAACATGCATTATAGTACATTGTTTACAGAAAAAAGTAACTGTCCCTGGATAAACTTGTGTTATTTTTAGAATTTATATGCAAGTTCCCAGGCATGAAAAATATCAGAAACAGTTTAGACTGACTGAAACATCTCAGAATAGAGGAACCTCGTGAGTGCATGAAGGCACATAAAAGATGAGATTTGCATTGTTGAGATTTAAACCCATCCCCCCATAAAAGACAATATAAGATTTTTGCATTGCATTTCACTGGTTCTTATCATTTATTTATTTAGGTTTTTTTTTTGATAGTCACTAATTGGTGTTGGAATTGAAGAATATAAAGGTGAATCTTCGAGTTGAATTATGGCGAGATCCGTTGATCGAATCAACCGGATGATGGTTGGAGTGTGTTCTCCTTCCCTTTGTGATGAACGTGGTATATTCACATGTTCAATTCCGACTTCGAATGAATGAGATATTCAAGTCCAAATATTGCCTAATTCAAAGCAAAAGGGACTAAAGTTAGCTACAAGCATTTAGTCCCACATTGGCCGTGTGATGGAAGCCTATGGGGTATAAATAGAAAAAAATGAGAACAAAGGGTGTGCCCTTTGGGTACTTGGAGTTTTCGCGCGCGAAAAGGAGGGAACTATGCACGTACGTGCGCGCACGCGCGCCGCCGCTGGCGGCGGCCGGGTCGGGCTCGGGCTGGGTCTGGGTTCGGGTTCCCTACCTGGCCTGGTTCTTTTTGAATCAGGGTCCGTAGGTATGGGCCGAACCGCTCCAGCCCGCCCGCGAAAGGATTCGAACCTCCCACCTGATATTTGCCGACCTGGCCAATTAGATTGTTGATATCTCAGTGATCTTGATTAATCTTAAGACAATTACGTTTCTTACTTCTGTTCTGCTTGAACTTGCAGAAAAAATATCTGAGACAAATCAAGATACCTCCAGCAAGGCAACAAACATACCGCTCCAAGGTTTGATGCCTACTCCACTTCCTAACCCGAAGCCGGAGAAGCCAGGAAAGTTTGATGGCACAGAATTCAAGTGGTGGCAACAGAAGATGCTCTTCTACTTGACCACTCTTCATCTGGCCAAATTCCTGCAGGAGGATCCACCAGAACCCGGAACTGATCGGGACTCAGTCCTTGCAGTCGATGCTTGGACACAAGGTGACTTCCTTTGCCAAAATTATGTTCTTAATGGACTGGATGACTTTCTTTACAATGTCTACAGTCCGATCACTACGGCAAAGAAGTTATGGGCCAGTCTTGACAAGAAGTACAAGACTGAAGATGCTGGTACCAAGAAGTTCATCGTTGGACGATTTCTGGAGTACAAAATGGTGGATAGCAAAACTGTCATCAGTCAGGTGCAAGAGTTCCAACTTATCTTGCACGAGATAGAGGCCGAAGGTATGATTCTTCCTGAAACTTTTCAGGTTGCAACCATCGTGGAGAAACTCCCCCCAGCGTGGAGAGACTTCAAGAACTACCTGAAGCACAAGCGAAAGGAGCTAAAGTTGGAGGATCTCATTGTGAGGCTTCGTATAGAGGAGGACAACCGCAAGTCCGAGAAAAGGAGCAGCAAGAACTCCTACGAAGCAAAAGCAAATGTGATCGAGGACTCAAAAGGGAAAGCGTCTACTTCCAAAGGCTTGAAGCGGAAGAAGACATCCCAGGGGTACAAAGGCAAGGCCCAAGACGGCAAAAGCATGCGCTTCAAAGGAACCTGCTACATCTGCAACAAAGAAGGGCATAAGGCCAATGAATGTCGCAGCCGTCTAAAGAAGAACAAGAAGAGCCACCCATAGGCGAATATGACCAACCATGAATCACCAAGTCTTTCAGCTGTGGTGTCAGAAGTGAATCTGACAACAAATAACAAAGATTGGTGGGTAGACACGGGAGCTACTCGGCACATCTGCTCAGAGAAATTGCTATTCTCAGAATATCAAAGGCTAGAGCAAGATGAGCAACTATTCATGGGGAATTCAGCTTCCTCAAAGGTTGAAGGAAAGGGCAAGGTCATCCTGAAGTGGACATCGGGGAAAGAGCTTACTCTTAACGATGTCCTTCATGTTCCAGACATCCGCAAGAATCTGATCTCCGGATCAATACTTAGTAAGAAAGGATTTAGAATTGTATTTGAATCCGACAAATTTGTACTTACTAAGGGAGGGATGTATGTGGGAAAGGGCTCTCTTGTTGATGGACTTTTAAAGCCAATGTTGCAGTGGTTGATAAAAAGTCTGTGTATTTGTACCCAAAGCTAATAAATAAAGGAAATTCTTCTGTTTATTTGCTTGAGTCTCCTAATTTGTGGCATGCTAGATTAGGGCATGTAAATTACAAGTCTTTGAAGAACTTGTCTAATCTGAGATATATTCCTAAACTCAACTTGGAAGAAATTCGCAAGTGTGAGGTTTATGTTGAGGCCAAGTTGGCTAAAAATTCATTTCACTCAATAGATCGAAATACAGAACCTTTAGGGTTAATTCATAGCGATCTATGTGACTTGAAGTTTATGCCAACTAGAGGCGGTAAAAAGTATTTCATTACTTTTATCGATGACTGTACAAGATACTGTTATGTGTATCTTTTAACAGTAAGGATGAGGCAATAAATATGTTTACAACATATAAAGCCGAAGTTGAGAATCAACTCAACAAGAAAATTAAGATTCTAAAATCCGATAGAGGCGGAGAATATGAATCAAATAATTTTAGTGAGTTATGTGCTAGTTTTGGTATAATACATCAAACAACAGCACCATATACTCCTCAGCAAAATGGAATTGCTGAACGGAAGAACAGAACTTTGAAGGAGATGGTTAATTCCATGCTCGTAAGTTCTGGAGCTCCGCAGAACTTGTGGGGGGAAGCTCTATTAACTGCAAATTATATTCTAAATAGAGTACCCCACAAGAAACTTGGTCTTATACCATTCGAGTTATGGCATGGAAGGACACCTTCCTACCATTACCTCAAAATGTGGGGGTGCCTTGCAAAAGTGCTAGCTCCATTACCTAAAAAGACTAAGTTGGGAGCAAAAATTATGGACTGCGTATTCATAAGCTATGCCTTGAATAGTAGTGCCTACAGATTTCTGGTTCATAAATCAGAAATACCAGATATTCATGTAAACATGATTATCGAATCTCGAGATGTTGTGTTCTTTGAAGACATCTTTCCGTACAAACGGGAAGCAGATAAGACTTCTGGGAAAAGAACACACGAGATGGCGTTCAGGGACGAAAGCCCCGAGGAACCAATTGTAAATGCGGAAATTGAACTAAGAAGAAGTCAGAGATCTAGAATCTCAAAATCTTTTGGTCCAGATTTCATAGCATACGCTATTGAGAGCGAGCCTCAAACATTTAAAGAGGCTATGTCAACCCCAGAAGCACAAATGTGGAAAGAAGCTATAAATAGCGAAATAGAATCCATACTAAGTAATCATACTTGGGAATTGGTAAACTTGCCTCCTGGAAGTAAACCAATTGGGTGTAAGTGGATTTTCAAACGAAAATTAAAACCCGATGGATCTATCGATAAGTACAAGGCTAGATTAGTAGCCAAGGGTTATTGACAAAAAGAAGGACTTGACTACTTCGATACTTATTCACCAGTAACAAGAATAACGTCCATACGGATGTTGATTGCGATTGCAGTATTGCACAACTTAGATATCCATCAAATGGATGTTAAGACTGCATTCTTAAATGGTGAATTAAGTGAAGAGATATATATGGAGCAACCTGAAGGATTTAAAGTCAAGGGCCAAGAACACAAGGTGTGTAAATTGGTAAAATCCTTATACGGTTTAAAACAGGCTCCAAAACAATGGCATGAGAAATTTGATAGTGTCATAAACAAAGATGGATTCACTATCAATGAATGCGATAAGTGTGTTTACACGAAAACAGTTGGAGATGCATGTATCATTGTTTGTCTTTATGTAGACGACATGTTGATACTTGGGACTAATATTGAGATTATTAAGTCCACTAAAAGAATGTTATCCAACAGTTTTGATATGAAGGATCTGGGGGTTGCTGATGTAATTTTAGGAATTAAAATTACTAGAACACCAGATGGAATCAGTCTATCTCAATCTCACTACGTGGAAAAGATGATAGAAAGATTCAAGGATCATGGGATAAAAGAGAATACGAATCCTTTTCTCCCACACGTCCACCTTCATAAGAATACAGGAACTGGAATACGCCAGTTGGAGTATTCTCAGATTATCGGAAGTCTAATGTATTTAATGAATTGCACTAGACCCGATATTGCTTACGCTGTAAGCAAGTTAAGTAGATACACTAGCAATCCTAGTGATCTACACTGGACCGCTCTACTACGAGTATTGGGTTACGTATCACATACCAAGGAATATGCCTTGAGATATGGACAGTATCCTCCTATACTGGAAGGATACAGTGATGCTAATTGGATTACAGATTCTGAGGAATCAAAATCAACTAGCGGATACGTATTTACTCTAGCAGGAGCAGCGGTATCATGGAAATCTTCTAAGCAAACATGTATTGCCCGTTCCACTATGGAATCGGAATTCATAACCTTAGATAAGGCTGGAGAAGAAGCAGAATGGCTTCGACAATTCTTAGAAGATATATCATTATGGCAAAAGCCAGTGCCCGCTATATGTATACACTGCGATAATCAAGCAGCTATATCTAGGGCACAAAATGTTTTATACAACGGTAAGTCTAAACATATTCGTCGTAGACATAATACCGTGAAGCAGTTGCTCTCAAATGGAATTATCTCTATTGACTTTGTATCGTCAAAGGATAATTTAGCGGATCCGCTTACTAAAGGTTTAAGTGGAGAGCGTATAAACTGCGCATCGAGGGGAATGGGTCTAAAAGCCTAACCTTACCGAGTCAGCTTAATGGAAACCTCACTTAGCGACTGGAGATCCCACGGACTAAGTTCAAGAGGAAAAACTAGTTATGATTGACTCAGCAAGTAAGCACTTGGGAGCTTGACTCCAATCCATTCCTAAGGTGCACATAAGTGCTTTTCTACAAGTGGATTAAGGATAAGCTTAAATGCTTTTAATGATGCCTATATCTTGTTACTAAACAAGTGGAGTAGAGTAGACTACTCTTAATAGGTCCATCACCTATGTGAGTATAGAGTTGGGTCGGCTCTTTGGGAATCTCTATGGAGGCTGTTATTCCCTAAAGATACTCTCTGAAACCAAGAATGTCCAGGGCCAAAACGGACACAACAGAGAACCAAAGTTGATTTGGAAAGTCACTGTGTGAAGCTTGTTGACTTGGCTTACACTAACGGCTAACAGTTCAAGACCTAGTTCACTGATTAGCCAGTAAGTCCGATAAAGTTTTCGCTATGGAAGGTTCAAGACCTAGTTCACCTATCCTTATGCAGTTTATTTTCTCAAGTACCTTTCACAATAGAGTCAGTCTCTTTGTGTGTCATTTCCTTGAATCTCCATTCATTGTGGGGGATTGTTGGAATTGAAGAATATAAAGGTGAATCTTCGAGTTGAATTATGGCGAGATCCGTTGATCGAATCAACCGGATGATGGTTGGAGTGTGTTCTCCTTCCATTTGTGATGAACGTGGTATATTCACATGTTCAATTCCGACTTCGAATGAATGAGATATTCAAGTCCAAAGATTGCCTAATTCAAAGCCAAAAGGGACTAAAGTTAGCTACAAGCATTTAGTCCCACATTGGCCGTGTGATGGAAGCCTACGGGTATAAATAGAAAAAAATGAGAACAAAGGGTGTGCCCTTTGGGTATTTGGAGTTTTCGCGCGCGAAAAGGAGGGAACTATGCACGTACGTACGTGCGCGCACGCGCGCCGCCGCTGGCGGCGGCCGGCCGGAGCCGGGTCGGGCACGGGCTTGGGCTTGGGTCTGGGTTCGGGTTCCCTACCTGGCCTGGTTCTTTTTGAATCAGGGTCCGTAGGTATGGGCCGAACCGCTCCAGCCCGCCCGTGAAAGGATTCGAACCTCCCACCTGATATTTGCCGACCTGGCCAATTAGATTGTTGATATCTCAGTGATCTTGATTAGTTGTCAGATTGATTCTTGTTAAGCAGAATATCCAACAATTGGTAATCCTTGGTTTTCTATATTAGTATAAATAAGAGATACCCGGTGGTTCTAGGTAATCCTCTAAAGCACCAACTTATTGAACTTGAATGTTGACATGACAATGTTTATCGTATTACAAGGGTGCAGGAAATTCTTGCATCTTTGATCGTGGAAAAACCGAACCCAACAAAGTTAACCCTCTTCAAAATATGAAGCAATGTTTTATAGACAAGTAATCTCTATTATGTGATAAACTTATTAGCAATATTTTATGCACAACTAATCTCAAATGTCTGAAACAGCAAATTGGTTGAAATGGTTATTAACCAACAATGGAGAGCATTCTTTTACTTAAATCATCATTAAAATGGGAATTAACAGGTTTTAAGCTGCTGGTGTATGCAAAAATTGTGTATGGATGTAAAGAAGAATTCTTTTGCTTTCTCTAATCATCAAGTTGTACAGAAACATATTTGAAGTAAAAGAGAAATTAGGAATCTTGATGCACATAAATGCTAAGGAAACCAATTAACTGCACATCCAAGGAGTTTAGGTGGAGTGTGTAGAGAAATATAAACCCAAGAAAGGAATTGATTAATTAATATAAGAGAAGGTACAAGGTTTATATAGAAGACAAGGTGAGTGTATGGGTAATAACTCAATAAATCAATACTAATAACTAATCTTAACACTCCCCCTCAAGTTGGAGCATAGAGATCTAACATGTCCAGCTTGTTAAATAGATTAGAAAACACCTGAGGTGAGGCAACTTTGGTAAGCAGATCAGCCAACTACTTTGAAGACGGTGTGAACTGGAACGTAACCACCTTCTTTGTCCAAGCATCTCTGATAAAATGACAATCAATCTCAATGTGTTTGGTTCTTTTATGGAATACAGAATTCTGAGCAATGTAAATAGCAGATTGATTATCACAATGCATAGGCATGGACCCAGGCTATCTGAAATCAAACTCTATCAGTAGATTTTTTTTTTTAACCACACAATCTCGCATGTTGTATGAGGCATAACTCTATACTCAGTGCACTCGACCGAGACACAATATCCTGCTTTTTCCTCCTCTAAGTCACTAGATTTATTCCTATAAAGATGCAATATCCAGTTGTAGACTTCATGTCTCCTCGATCAGCAGCATATCCTGAATCTGAATATCAAGAAATGCGTACATGCTCACGTTTTCTGTACACCAACCTTTTTCCTGGACAACTCTTGATGTAAGCCAGAACCTTTATCCCAGCTAACCAATGAGTTTTTCTGAGCTGATACATGAATCTACTCAGTACCCTACAATAAAGGTTATATCTGATCTAGTAACCGTGGGATATATCAACTTTCCAATCAATCTTTTATATCTTTATGGATCATCAAGTGCATAACTGTCATCAAACTATAAATTCATATTGGCTTCCATTGGAGTGATAGCAAGCTTGGATCCCAAATGACTGGCTTCCTCAAGAAGATGCAGAGCATACTTTTGCTAGAAAGAAGTATACTGTATTTTTGATGTGCAACTTCAATTTGCAAAAAGGACGTCCCATGTTCTTGGTCACAAAATAACGCTTAAGATATTGCTTAGTCTCCAATAGCCCAGTTGAATCACTACCATTCAGCAAAATATCATCAATATAAACAGACAGAATTACGATGCCAGACTTTGTGCACCGAACGAAAAAAGAGTGATTTGAATGACACCGGTGAAATCTAATAACAGAAATGTGAAAGCAAAACTTCTCAAATTATGTCCTTAAACTCTGCTTCAGTGCATATATGGCCTTCTTGAGATGACAGACTTTTATTCCCCTGAGCAGCATAGCCTGGGGGTTGCTTCATATAAACTTCTTCCTGAAGATCCCCATATAAGAAAACGTTCTTAACATCCAGTTGGAACAATAGCCATGACAGGTTAACAGCAATGCAGAACAGAATTCTGATAGAATTCATCCTTGCAACTGGCCGAGAATGTCTCAAAATAGTCGATGTCCTAAATCTGAGTATAACCTTTTGCCACGAGCCTGACCTTATATCTATTCACAGATCCATCTGGACAACACTTTAAAGTAAAGATCCAGCGACAGCCAATAACAACAATATTTGTTGGTGTTGAAATCTACACCTAAGTTTCTCTAAGGGCGACTTTGGTTGCAAGGAAGTGGGCAGAAGTAAGGAAATGGGGAAGTATAATTGCTCACTTCCCTATCTATCCAAACACTGAAAAAGGAAAATGAAAAAAAACTCCTTTTCCTTTTCTCTTTTCCCTTTTACACAATTACTTCCTCACTTTCAGGGTGCTACAGTTAATTTTATGGTCACATAAATCTCATTTGTAATAAGTTGTACCTTAAAATAGTTAATTCTGTGATCATGTAAATCTCACTTATTCTAATTACAATCTAATTTTTATTTTTCTTAATTAATTTTTATTTTATACTATTTTGCGGTCAACTTTGTGATCAACTTTTTTATTTTTACTTTCACATTACCATCCAAACACTGAAAATGACATAACATTTTTCAAACCACACTTCCTAATAACATCTAAATACCGAAAAACTCACTAACCAATTCTCAAATTTCAAAGGGAAGTATTACTACTTTCTCACTTTCTCACTTCCACCCTTAACTAAACAGCCCATAAAAGTAAGAGCTTTCCTCTCCTCATTCATAACATGCTTCCAGGCAAATACCAATAAATCCTCTGTATAAAACTTGGGTATAGACTGAGAAGACAATAATAGCACAAACTGACAAAAAGTGGGGTTAAAGTGATCATAAGAAACGAAATTCGAAACAGGATGATTAGTGCAAGACTGTTTACCTTTCGAAGGGCAATCGAAATATCAAGATCAGAAAAAGATGCTGATGGTGGAGGAGAAGAACCGTCTAGTGGAGAGGGGATAGCAGGAACTGATTCGGAGGTAGGAACCTATGGGCGATGAGTGTAGACGTATCTGAAATCCCGAACTGGCTTGGGTGCAAGGAGATCCTGAGTTTCTACTAACGATACTGGAGAAGAAACAGTAGAAGCAGGTGCAGGTAATGACACAGTCGATGACAGAGGATCAATCTCAGATACAGTGATAGAAACTTATGGAGAGAATATGGAATAGACTCAAAGAACATAACATCAACAAACATCAAATACTTCCTGGTGGAGGGATTATGCGGTTGTATAGAACCGATTAGTAAAAAATAGATGAACTCAAACATTGATTTTGAATAGTATACTATAATCAGCAAACTGATTATTAGATATGATATTTATTTCTATAGATACAAGTGATTTTTTTGTGATTGGAAATTTGGAACTCTTTCGTCATAATTTTTGACTCAATGACAAACGCGTGAGAGTGATAGGAGATTTCAGGCTTGCCAGATACTATAATCAATTTTTTTTAATATATAGATCATTACTAAGATTTGATCCTGAGACTTTCACTATTGGATATTTTAGAAATCTATTTCTTAAAATTAAATATGCAATTAAAACTAGCATTGAAAAAAATTCCTAGACATGAATTATTTATTATAAAACATTTACAAAAAGTAATAAATCAAGAAAGAAAAGGCTGGCTTTGGGTAAGAAGTCGTGAAACACTGTCCTAGAAGACAATAGGCCCGTCTCCTTATTCAGATGTTGAATTAGCCACATCCCCTAGCGATATAAAAGCCTTTTCCGGCAAATCACCAACACCTGCCCTTGGACGGGAGAGTAGACAGGCCTCTGCTCAAATGAAGAAGTTGTTAACCAAAGAATATAAACAAAAAAAATTAATTTAAAATTGAAGTCTTCTCACAAGGAGCAACCTCAAAGAATTTTAGAGGGAGAGAAGAGAGATTTTCTTTTTATGTTGAGAATGAAGAAATGAAGCTCCTTTTATAGGCTCAAGACACCCCCTTAATAAATCACGAACTATATAAAAATTAAATACAAATTAAAACAATAGAAACAGTCAAAAATAAATTCAGGTTTTAAACCAAAATGATAGTTGTAATTTAAAACCACTCTTAGTTGGGTGATTAGCCCATTAAGTGAGAAACATGCACATGCATGTTTAATGAAAAGGTGTTTGTCATGGAACTTGATTTTAAAATAAAAACATAATTTATTAAAATTTGCAACAATCCCCCCCCCAAAAAATCAAGTTTCAGAGAAGATAAAAAAAATATAAACAAATTACAAAAAAAAAATCTTAAACAAAATAAGAATAAAAGTTGGGCAACATCATACTGTGAATTCGGGGTTAATAGATTGCGGCCTTGAATCTACCCTTAGTGAATTTCATCACCACCTGAGAGACATAATGAACTACGTCTTGAATTAGGCCTATTTAATCAGATATTGATGAAAAACACACATAGTAAGTCTCCATCTATTGAACGAGCGGGTTAAGCGTTAATGATCATGCTCACAATAACCGACTCATGAGAGCTTGTAGGAGTCAGCCTTGCCCCCAACCGCGGACTTCACAGTTCCTCTCCCGTAGGTAAGTCATCCAAGGGTACTACAGCTGGACCTTATACCCTCACAATACATGCGACTTATTAAGAGTTTAACTCAACCTTACCTAACTGTATAATAAGAGCATCATCACTATAGAGAAGGGACAGTAGCAACTATTCTACGTGTAGGATATAAACATACCCGGATTGATGCTCCACACGAGTACCACCAGTCCAGCTTGTTTTTACCATATTGAATCCCTTTCATGGAACCAGCTCCCAATCAAGTAGGTGGGTTCCTACTGTCGGTGAACTCTACTATGGGTTTAACCTTATCTCCCTCGACGATTCTAGGACTGTATTCCTATCCCTTTATTAAGATGGACTTTATATTGTCCAAGATCAGACTTAAGCTTAACAACTTTATATTTTTAGATGGTGATAGTAAGAAATTAACTCTTCACAATCACATACTTATAAATCTTAACACTGTTTATCAAAGTGGACCTATAGAACCCTGATTGACATTGTATCTTAAGAGCTTTTAAATTTAAAGCAATAATAATCTATTATTTTACGTAGGTCTCCATAGGGGGTGATATACAACAAGTATATTATTTTATCAAAATAATAATTTTAATTCATGTAAATAATTGATCAAACTAGTCTATACTGAACTCATAAATTTCTAGTATGCTATGAACTGAACATGTCTTGAGAGAAAATTTCTATCATCTATTCTACTCACTTTATTAGAAAACAATGATGATATCAAAGATTGAATTTTATATCTTATAAAATGAATACAAATTGGTTTCTTACCAGATAGCAAAGCATCCTAATTTGCCTCACCATTTATTTCCTTAATAGTCTCTGAATCTTTATCTTTGGACACATCATTGCCTCAATGTAGTGAAAAGAATATAGAGTTTCATTTTTCTCTGTACATGCAACTAATTCATGTTTTAGCAAATAATTATGGTTAAAATTGTAAGTAATCATTATGATATTTGAGAATATTATATAGTGATAAACACATGTAAATTTCTTTTCTCATGGCTCAAAATCCAAAGTGAAATATATATATTAAGTTGAATACATAAAAAGTATTTTATGTAGTAAGGTTACTACAATAGAAAGGTATCACTTTAGATTAAGTAAAATGTGACTAAAAGAAAAAATTTAGTAAACTACACTAACAATTATATAAGATTTATAGTTTGCATAAAGGGAGATATGCTTTAGAAACAAAAGTAAAGATTCATAGTGAAGATAGATATTGTATGTATAAATTTATAGAATTTAGATAGATGAATTACCAACGAAAATTATTTAATGATAAAATTTCAGTTGATTTATCAAATAATATTTTCCTTTATAATAAATAAAATTTTTGTTGAATATATAAATAATTCATGTTTTCTCTGAGAAAAACTAACTTTTATTTTTTAAAATAAATATAATTTAATAGAAAATAAATTTTTTTAGAGTAATTGCAAATTATATGGCTAGGAGTGTATCCTAACTCCAAGAAAATATTTAATAGTTTTAAATAATTCATAGATATATCTTTAAATATAAACAGATCATTTGATTTGTAATAGTCAAAATCCGCACATCGGAATTAGTTCGCACGATGACTACAACCAAATTCTGCATACTAACATAATATAAACAGTGGCAAAATCTTACTCATTGGCTAACCCATATAATGATAATTGAATAATCTCATACACTAAATAGTGAGATTAAAGAAGGGATATATGACAACTCAAATTATTTTATTCCATTATAATTCATATGATTTTATTGCACATGTCAGAATTTTTAAGAGTTGGCATGAGGCAATCAAATTTCTTTATATTCTCAATTAGGATAATTTAGCAATTCAGATACGTAATACAAATTTTAAGATTAGATTTTTCTTTTCAAGTTGATTCTTAATTCCTAATTGTACCAAGTCAATTGTTAGGTTAGTCAAACTCCAATTTTACTAGTCCAAATTGGTCAGATCGGTGTAATTCAGACGAGAGATTTTCCGCTCTTGGCGTTTCTTAATTAAATAACCATTTGAGTACCCTTCCTTAGTTAGACACCAATTGTATGGAATTTCAGGAAAATAATTTACCCTTCAATTTTCTTGTCCTATAGAGTCAGAGGTCCTTACGTGTCAACTTTTATTCCAGCTATATGCAATGTATGCAAATGATGTGTATTTGTATAAGATGAAACCATAAGTGGAATCGACTATTTCATCTTATGTTCATAAAGTCATAAATAAAATTAACTCATACCTCTTGAGTGGAAAAGAAATTTATTAAGATTGTAAAGTTTGAATGAAGGCACAGTTAGATATAACATACCTAATTGGAGAATATATTATTTCTTGTTGAAGTCCAATCATATTTATCCTTTCATAAAATTATATAAAGAAATTTCAAAATACTTGTAAGTAAAATTTAAAATATATACTATCATGTGTGAATCTCGTTACATTTATATAGATGTATACAATTGATGATAAACAAATTAATCTCCTCTTTCTAGAAGAAGTTCAAACATTCTCACTAATATGTAGGACAATTAAATGATGGAACTTAAATATGGTTGTTAGAGCAGTAAAACATAGATTTGTTCCAATTATAAAAAAAGTATTTAAAGCAACTGTTTAAAATTTCAAAAAATATAGATTTAACTATTGTCTTCTAGATTGTTGAATTTTTTAGAAATCTATTTCCTAAAATTAAATATGCAATTAAAACTAGCATTGAAAAAAAAACTCCTAGACATGAATTATTTATTATAAAATATTTTCAAAAAATAATAAATTAAGAAGAAAAGGCTGGCCAAAGGTAAGCAGTCGTGAAACACTACCCTAGAAGACAATAGGGCCGTCTCCTTTATTCAGACGTTGAATCAGCCCCATCCCTAATGGTAAAAACCTCCCTCAGTAAATCACCAACACCTGCCCTTGGACGGAAAAGCAGGCCTACTCAAATGAAAAAGTTATTGCCCAAAGAATATAAGGGAAGAAAAAAATTAATTTAAAATTGAAGTTTTCTCATAAGAAGGAACCTCATAGAATTTTAGAGAGAGAGATAGAAGAGAGCTTTTCTTATATTGAAAATGAAGGAATGAAGCTCCTTTTATAGGCTCAAGACACCCCCTTAATAAATCACGAAATAAATTAAAAATAAATACAAATTAAAACAATGAAAATGGTCAAAAATAAATTCAAGTTTTAAACCAAAATAATAATTAAAATTCAAAACCACTCTTAATTGGTGATTTGCTCAATAAGAGAGAAACATGCATATGCATGTTTAATGAAAAGGTGTTTGTCATGAAACTTGATTTAAAGTAAAAACATAATTTATTAAAATTTGCAACATTCACAACCCGCTATCATGTTTTACGGGGGATTTTGCTACAGCCCCTATGTTAACCGTAATTAGGAAAAAAACTCAACTTCATAATTTTATTCGCTTCAACCACCTTTTTTTTAAACTAACAATGTACGCCCACGTGTCAAGCGCAGAAGCGCTCTTCGGCAGCGAAAGACGCAAATACCCCACAGTAATCGCTTCGAAAAATGCGGACCACTTAGATAATACGGACTGCTGGTAACTGCGACTATGATCGTAATCGTCACAAAAAACTATTTCTGAGGACTGCATAAAAATGCCTTATTCTTGAGGATTGCGATCATGATCGCAGTTGTAACACCTCGATTTTTCAAAAAATCTTAACTAATGCTTTAATCTTCGACTATAAGGTAATATCCAGTATTTAGAACCGATAATTCTCGTGATAGTTGTATCACCATTTAATTTGATGGAAATTATAGGAAATGTGAAGTAAACATTTTTGTATTCTAATTATAATAAATTGGTAAATGCAAGTTATATATAAAATACATTTAAAATAATACACATACATGGGAGAGTGTGTACACACACATAAATTATTCATGCATAAGTGAAGTAATATTTTAAGTGGGTATACATGTATATATATACATGTATTATACTAAACTATATTTAATTATAATTGTGCTAGTCGAGGGAGTTGGTCAGCATGAATAGGGGAGATGAAGGGTTAAGATCCAACTTGAAACTTGATGAACTATGTGACAACATGAGAAAGTTACAAAAAAAATACTTATGAGAGAAAAATGAGAGAAAACCTCATTCCTCCCCCCCTCTCTCTTAATCCCTCTCTCATTCTTTTCCTCTCTCTCCCCCCTTCCCTTCCCTCCTTGCCCAGTTTCCCGACAGCGAACCAAGCTGGAGGGGAGGCCGTGCCGGCGGCACGGGAAGGCCATGGCGGCTGCTTAGGCGGCGCTGTAGGTGGCTTGAGGGAGCAACATCGCCCCTCTCTTTTGTTCTCTAACTCTCACTGGCCAGAACAGTGGTGGCAGAGGATCGAGCGGAGCGACGCCACAGAGAACGGTGGTGGTCTGAAGGTGAGGTGGTGTTCAATGGTAACACCACCACACTCCCTGTAATACCCTTTCTTAGAATACATACACGGAGATGTGTACCGATTTTTCATTCGTATCTTTCTATGTTCTCCGTATTTATTGTTCCTCTAGTATCACTTTTGTTCTCATTTTTTTATTGGATCTCGATTTTTGTGGACGTAGAGACAAACCGAGTCCGAACCCAGGACCCCGTTTCAGTAAAATGACTGATTTTACCATTCTGACAGTCAAATTTAACCTGTTTTTGTTTCATATGTTTATTTTCAATATATTAGATTTTTCATGATTTTCTGAAAATATTCTAAATTATTTTATGAAATCTTCAAAATCGGTATCTATTGGCATCGTCGGTTCGTTCCAGAATTTTTAATTCACAAATGGAGTTGGATTTCTAAAATCTACTTTCACAGTGTTTCTTATAATCATATTTTCTATTAAAATATTTTTTGGGGATTTTTCTAAAGTAGTCCAAAATCCGACTGAGCCGATACCAGTATTAGCGAGACATTTCAGGATTTTTAGTTTGCAAAATAGACTGAATTTCTTGAATCTGATTTCACATTACTTCTAAGCATATATTTTTTTTATTTTATGAAATTTTTTAGCATCGTTCTGAACGAATCAAATTTTACCTGAATTAAATAATACTAAATAATATTTTTTTCTTTCTTCTTCTCCCATCTTCTCCCTTTCCTTCCACTGCAAGGCAACGACCCCATCTTCCCCCTTCTAGTTTCTTCTCTCCCTTCTCTAATTCTCTCTCACACTCTCTAATTTTCTCCCTCCTACTCTCTAATCATACACTTTCTCACTCTTTCTCACCTTATTTCTCAATCTCTCTCCCCCTCCTCCAAGACCCGATAGCCGACCTTCACCTCCGGTGACTCTTCACTGTCGGCGATGATCCTAGGCTAGCGGTGGCGCCCACGACCCATCACCACCCAATCCCCACCACTCCTCCATCTCAATTTTTCCAATTAACTCTGTTCTCCTCCTTCAAATTCTTCAAAATTCACCAACTCCTCCTCCATCATAACCACCACTCACTCCATCCTCCAATTCCTCATCCACTGGCCAAACTCCACCACCAACACCACTTTACCTCCACCGCTCCCCTCCACCATCACTACCATCAATCACCTCCAAATCAAAATCACCATTCTCCTCCAATTCCTCCTCTACCCGCCCCTCGAGGCCTATCCGTCGGGCCCACAGGCCATGCCTCCGGCTGCCGGTGTGCCAGCCCGGCCTGGCCCACCAGGCTGTGGCCCTCTCCCCTCCCTCTCTTTCTTCCCTCTTTTGTTCTTCTTTCTTTCTCTGATCTGGATCTGAATCCTTCTCCTCTTTAGCTGTCTCTCTCTCCCCTTATTTTCTTTCTCTCCCCTGAAACATGCGCATGTGTTATAATTTGAATTCCCAAATTTTGCGGGGTATTCGGTGATTTTTAGGCGAGACTCTCACTTTATCTGGATTTCTCCGCTTCGACGGGGTGAAAATTACACTTTTAGAGATTTTGTGTAATTGTTGTATATTTGTGAAAATTATATTCATACTGGTAAAATACTTGTACCAGTGCTCTGGATGTTTGTTGTAATTTTAAAAATTTATCTGTATTTTTGTATATTTTTAGAACTAACGGTGGTGCAGGTTACAGGTATAGCCCACTTTTCGGGCTAGCTACCGGGTATTGTAGATTGTGCCCAGAATCCTGTGGGTGGTACCATAGAGTGTGCCTTAAGCCCTATAGATTGCGTGGTAGTTATCGGGAGTGCGCTTAGACCTTACGATCTCATTTTGCGCTCAGTGTTGTTGTTTGTTATTTTCCTGTTTATATAGGTACTTGTGTATACTAACGTTATTTTATGCAGGTACTTATTTGGCCCTCTGGCCCTATTAGATCTTATGGTTTCTTTTATGCGTACTTTCTCGAAAGAAGGGTGCGCTTACACCGTTCGCAGTCTCTCGGCTCCGCCTGATAGGCATACGCAACGCTCAACGCTTTATCACTAAACTCGCCTGGGAGGAGCTTTGCCGGATTTTAGACTCACAGCTTAAGCCGAGTCATTATTGTAGCTCCGCTGAGTGCTTTAGTGACTAAACATTGTTCGTTGTTTGTGCCTCCAGCACTGCTAGCTCCGCTTGTTTGTGCGCTTAGCTATAAAGCTGTTTTATCATATATTTATGGGTGTGAAGAGTTTGAAATACCTGATATGATATATATTCCTGAAATGCATTAGATGCTTGCAACTTGTCTGACATCTGATATTCATGATACTGCATTATAACTGGCTATTGATACTGACACTAAATATTGATACACTACTGACTTAACAGAATAGTATCATTCACCAAATACTACAACACCTAACTGACACCAAACTGTATACTAGACTTGGTATTAACACCTGATACGGTACCATGATTCCTGATTTGGAACAAATACTCCTGATATACTACTGATTTGATACCATAACTCCTGAATAGGGTAAAATATAAGATTCACAGATATTACTTTTACGGGGATATTACTATACTCCTGAATACTGTACTCCTGAATCCTGAACAAAGATATACTCCTGTTATGACATTTGATGTGTGGAATTAAGTCCCACATCTCTCCTGTTATTCCCCGTTAAACAATTATCATGAAACCAAACTGAAAATAATCTAAAAAATGTATAATAAATATACAACTTACACCAGGGCAAGGGAAAACTGATGGCTTTCAATATGTGTACGTGTTTATAGTGATTTGTGCAACTTTTGTTTTGGATCCACCTGAGGTCACAGGGGACCGGATGGGTTGTACTGGAACCCCTGTCCTGATTCCATTCCTATTTTAAGGGCGTACAAATAAGACCTTTCGGCTTAGTGACCGGTTCTGGGGGCCAGACTCAGATACTCCTGAGGTCGTTGTCGGCCCACTATAAATATGGTTCATGTTGGAACTTGCTTTTGATGAGACATTTGTGAAGCCTATTCATTTGGAGCTCTATCACAAGCCTATTCAAGAGTTCTTCATGATCAAGACTTCCCAAAGAGAGTTGCTAATGATATATATTGTAATGGTTAAATAGCATGTTAAAAGCCTTGATGCACACACACACACATATCATAGCCTATTAGTCGACTTGTAGCTATCTATAGTCGACTTATATATGGTATAGTCGACTTGTCCATTTCTCTAGTCGACTAGCTTTGTGTCCTAAAAGATCCCAATTCTCTGTTTGTATCTGTTAGTCGACTTAACAGAATACCTAGTCGACTAATAGACTTTTGTAGTCGATTTATAGTTTCCCCTAGTCGACTAATACCTGGCCTAGTCGACTTATAATGTAGTTGTGGTCGACTTGGTTCAGTTTCCAGAAACTTGTCATTTGGATTTATCATGACCTAGTCGACTTGGTCTTGTCTATAGTCGACTAACCTTGAGAAACTTGCCTACCCTAGTCGACTAACCCATATCTCAAGTCGACTAATGGCAGTTTCTGACTGTTGGACAGTTTCTGTTGTCTGGTATTTTCTTCAACGTTATCCAACGTTTGAATGTTCAAAATGGACTTAATAACTACCCTAACTAACCCTAGAGTGCAGCTATAAATAGGGTTGTTAATTTTAGGCCAAAAGACCAATTAAAAATAGATAATTTTCTGACCAAAACTCTGAAAAATATTCTGGTTCTTTGAAAACTGTTCCCACTTCCAGATTCTTCACCAATTCCTACTCCTTTGTGAAGATCTCTGAAAGTCATTCTATACTAGCCCTTGTCCACGATCACATACTGAATCAAGGCTTATAGGATAGGTTGTAATCACTCAAAGAAATCATTGTACAAGAGTGTCTTCTTAGTGTAGAAGAGAGGTTGTACAAGGTGTTTTGTTCTCTTGGTTGTAAGAGGAGTTGTACACATTTGGCAAAGGGGATTTGTCAAGTGGTGTACAAGGTGATGATTTTGGGTGTACAAAGTCAAGGATAAAGGAAAATCTCAAGCGGGTGGCTTGGGAACAGGATGTAGGTCACAAGGACCGAACCAGGATAAATCACTCGTGTTTGCGTTTGCTTAACTTTTCTGTGATTTGTTTTTCCTTATTTGCAAGTTCTTTATTTCTTTATACTAATATTCTTGTGAGTGTTTACTCATATATTTTAGATCCACAATTGGCATCATTTCGGGACCAACATTTAGTATCAAAGCCCTGCATACCTAGTCAACAATCTACAAGGATGGGAACGGAGTTCCCTTCATCACAATTCAAAGAAGGACATTCTACACAACGTCCACCGCTATTTGACGGATCCAACTATAACTATTAGAAGTATAGAATGAAGATCTACTTGCAATCGCTCAACTACGAACTTTGGAATATCGTAGAAGCACCGTACACCAAGCCATCAACCAACTACAATGCTTGGAGTGATGATCAAAAGAGGAATGCGAACCTTGACGCCAAAGCAATGAATGCTTTATTCTGTGCCTTAACCAAAGAAGAATTCAACCGCGTGTCAACAGCCACTTCTGCAAATCAAATATGGCACACTCTTCAGGTAACACATGAAGGCACAAATAAAGTTAAAGAATCTAAGATTTTGTTCTTGTCCACAAGTTTGAACTGTTCAAAATGAAGGAGAATGAAACCATCTCAGAAATGGTTACAAGATTCACCGACATTACCAATTCCTTAGCATCCCTTAGAAAGGAATACACCCAAGTTGAAAAAGTTCGTAAGATCCTTCGTGCACTCACTTCAGATTGGGAGAAGAAGACAACCGCAATCGAAGAAGCGAATGATCTCTCAACAATGTCGTTAGAAAACCTTATTGGTAATCTAATGGCATATGAAGTGCAACTCGAAGAAAGAAAGAAGGATGAACAATAATATCTCTCAAAGAAGAAAGAACTTGCCTTCCATGCATCCTCCGACACGGACAATTCAGATGACGATGAAGAGGAGATGACAATGCTTTCAAGAAAATTCAGAAGATTCTTAAAGTAAGGTAAGTTTAAATGCTTCAATTGCAATAAAACAGGTCATATGAAGAAGGATTGACCATTGCTCAAAAACAAAGGTAAATACAAGAGCAAAAAGTTCAGAAAGAAGAAAGACTACCAAGCATCATGGGAGAATAGTGATTCCTCTTCCTCTGACGAAGAAGAATCCACTGAACATGCCAAATTTGCTACATGGCGCTAGAAGAAGATGAGGTACAATATACTGAACTTTTAGATGCATTCCATGAATTATTCAATGATCTAAAGAATGAAAAAATGAAGAATAAAGTTTTATTAAAGGAAAAAGAAAAATTTTTCAAAGAAAATTTATGTTATGTTTCTCAAGTTTCTTCTATAAATTCTCAAAAAGATGATTTTGAAAAAGTAATATCATCATTGAAAAAAGATAATGAGAATTTTATAAAAGAAAATACTTTGCTTAAAAAGGAAACTATGTCTTTAAATGAAAGAATATCTATGTTACATAAAGACATGTCAGTTTTCAAAATAAAATATGAAGAGATTTTGAAAAATGTGACTAAGTTTAATCAAGGAAAAGAAAAATTGAATGATTTGTTATCATATCAAAAGACGTCACATAATCATCATGGTATTGGATTTTTTGAAAAATCTTCATATGTTAGTAATCCATATAATTCATTTGTGAAAAGAAAGTCTGATATTGTTTCAAAAAGAATTAAAAACAAGTTTATATGGATTCCTAAAAACTTAAGCATTTTTGACAAAAATACTTATATTGCATCATACATACATGATATATGTAATTCATGCAATTATGTGTATACTAACAGATGGAAACCAAAGTCAAATTGGGTTTGGTCTCCTAAAGGTTAATGTTTTACTCTTATGATTGGTACCATCTAATGTTTATCTTTCAGGTACCATATAAGAAGTTTGATAAGGACATTACTTCAAATATCTATCATATATATATACATGTTATGATATATTTGTTGCAGGGGAGAACACAAGTGTTTCTATATCTGTTATATCCCATTTTCTGCAGGAGAGAATATATAAATTATTTTCTGCAGGGGGAGCATTCGTGCACACAAAGTGTCTTCATCAAAAAGGGGGAGAATGTTGGAACTTGCTTTTGATGAGACATTTGTTAAGCTTATTCATTTGGAGCTCTATCACAAGCCTATTCAAGAGTTCTTCATGATCAAGACTTCCCAAAGAGAGTTGCAAATGATATGTATTGTAATGGTTAAATAGCATGTTAAAAGCCTTGATGCACACACACATATCATAGCCTATTAGTCGACTTGTAGCTCTCTATAGTCGACTTATATATGGTATAGTCGACTTGTTCATTTCTCTAGTCGACTAGCTTTGTGTCCTAAAAGATCCCAACTCTCTGTTTGTATCTGTTAGTCGACTTAACAGAATACCTAGTCGACTAATAGACTTTTGTAGTCGACTTATAGTTTTCCCCTAGTCGACTAATACCTGGCCTAGTCGACTTATAATGTAGTTGTGGTCGACTTGGTTCAGTTTTCAGAAACTTGTCATTTGGATTTATCATGACCTAGTCGACTTGGTCTTATCTATAGTCGACTAACCTTGAGAAATTTACCTACCCTAGTCGACTAACCCATATTTCAAGTCGACTAATGGTAGTTTCTGACAGTTAGACAGTTTCTGTTGTCTGGTATTTTCTTCAACGTTATCCAACGTTTGAATGTTCAAAATAGACCTAATAACTACCCTAACTAACCCTAGAGTGCAGCTATAAATAGGGTTGTTAATCTTAGGCCAAAAGACCAATTAAAAATAGATAGTTTTCTGACTGAAACTCTGAAAAATATTCTGGTTCTTTGAAAACTGTTCCCACTTCCAGATTCTTCACCAATTCCTACTCCTTTGTGAAGATCTCTGAAAGTCATCCTATACTAGCCCTTGTCCACGATCACATACTGAATCAAGGCTTATAGGACAGGTTGTAACACTCAAAGAAATCATTGTACAAGAGCGTCTTCTTGGTGTAGAAGAGAGGTTGTACAAGGTGTTTTGTTCTCTTGGTTGTAAGAGAAGTTGTACACATTTGGTAAAGGGGATTTGTCAAGTGGTGTGCAAGGTGTTGATTTTGGGTGTACAAAGTCAAGGATAAAGGAAAATCTCAAGCGGGTGGCTTGGGGACTGGATGTATGTCACAAGGACCGAATCAGGATAAATCACTCATGTTTGCGTTTGCTTAACTTTTCTGTGATTTGTTTTTCCTTATTTGTAAGTTCTTTATTTCTTTATACTAATATTCTTGTGAGTGTTGACTCGTATATTTTAGATCCACAATTGGCATCATTTCGGGACCAACAGTTCATTGTCTGCTTCATAAATTTCCAATAACTAATCTCGCTCTACTCCGATGTGGATGTATGTGAATTAGGACGCTAAAGCATGTACCAAAAATCTGAGTAGGATAAGACATAAAAAGAGTAGTAATAATAACACAACTGACATGACCCCAGTCCTGATCATACTGACTCTATCTACATGATGACACCAGTGATATGGACATGTTTAACATACTGATATAACATTTTATGTATAAGACATTACTTACTTTCACATAACATTCAGTTTATACTTTTGTTATTGAAATTTTGTTATTCATATATGCCAAGTCATGTTTCACTTTTCATACACCTATACTTATTTCTGCATGCCATCTGGCTTTTTTCATATACTCGTTGGATTGCATTCTGACAATCCTGGACCTGTATATCCAAATTGTAAGGCGTGGATTGAGGAGGATCCCACTGTAGCTGATCATGCATATCTGGAAGAGCAAACGGCTCTCCAGTAGTCCTTTCGTTCTGATTTCAGTCAACTCGCGAGAAATACAACTGTAACTCGTGAGCATCTTTCTGATTTATTGTACCACTTGTAAATTCATTTTGTACCACCAGTATGATGGACAAACTTTTGTACTCAGATGTAAATTCTGCATAATGACTATGCACTTGTACTATAATGTTGGATGCATAATATCACCATACTTTCGTACTCTGATTACTGTACTGTATTGATGCTTAGCGTGTACATTTACAAGTATTATACTCAGTGTATATACGTTGCAGTAGCATTTTCGTACCCAGTGGGGAGGAGCGTTACACTCTCCCTCTCTCTCCCCCTTTTTCTGCTTGCTCTCTCTCTCGATCTGATCGACGGCACCTGACAGCGCCGTCGCGAGGCAGCGGCGGCTACAAGGCCAGGCAGCACGCGGCAAGCTGCTGCTGTTGTTATTGGGGTGGGAAAGCCATATCGGGTTTTGGGTTCAAGGCAGACCCAACTCGATCCAATAAGAACCCAAACTAGATCCATTTTATAAAGAAAGATAAAATTTCACTTAGGCCCTTGGTGATTCAAATAATTATTTTTGACACCCTAAAAAATTACCAGTAGCTCCCTGGATATTCTTAAATATTCAAACCTAACCTTTAATTATCGGTTGTGGTTTCTGGTCAATATCTCGGCCATTCGGAGTCGGATTTGGATGATTCTCAAGCCATCATGATTGTGAAAATATGACCTACGCGTACATATGCTGATAAATGAAATCGGGTAAAGGTGAGTGGGGTTTCCAATATATTAAGTTTAGTTATACAATAGTTACAAATATAACTTCATAATAAATGTGTAAACTTGTTTTAGTATTAAATTCTAGAGTGGGACAAACCAACATTTACAGAAATTAAGCAATGATTTATATTACTAAGAATCTGGATGTTCAAATTATTGTGATGTATATCGTGCTGGGTTAGCGATATAATCATGATTTAACGGATTATGCTTGTGCACTAATTTAAGTTGTCCGAATAAAAATTATGATTGTTATGAACGAGTATTAATAACTATATTACCAGTTTTGAAAGAAGTGATGAATATTGTATGAGTAATACATTAACAAGGAAATTGGATAAATATGATTAAATAAGCACAATACAATTGTTTAATTAATATATTTAAGTCTTTTGTTGAGATCTTAATTGACTGTATGTTGTGCTTTTATGTGTTATGTTTTATGCATGTGTATGCTTATAGAGGAAGGGGCCTAGTGAGAGTCGGTAGAATGAGGAAGACGGTGTTATGTTATTGTTATTATTATTCTTATATATATACAGAGCAAGGGGCTGGGCGGGAGCCGGTAAGAGGGGGAAGACAATGACATATGATATTATATGTGAATATGTGACATATTTGCATATGTGATATATGTGTTTATGTACACTACAGATATATTGGATGTGTTACCAAGGAATGGTAATGTGGACATCAAAATATAGATCCATTAAATTGAAATAAAAATATTGACATTGGTTGCTCTACATATATCAATACCAATTGAACATTTGTTGAAAGTAAATAGATAATTGAATTAAGACAGTCATGTAACACGCTTTTTCATGTACCTATGCATTGTGTTCATGTATCATGTGAACCACACACTGATAATATCATGTTTCAATTAAGAATAAGTTTAACTCCACTCACTGAGTTGTCAAGCTCACCCCCCCTCAGTTTAAATATTTTCAGGTCAAGTTAGAGATAAAACTAACTATATGCAAGGGTATGATACTGAAAGAATTCAGAGTACCCCTGGTAGGGGTCTACCAAGCTCTTAATTACGATTGAAAGTTTTGTTTGTAAGTATATATAGAGAGTTAATGTTATTGAATAGAACGAACAGTTGATCATGTGCGAATTAGTTCATGAATATGTGTATCATTAGATATCTAAGTTTTAATCTTATTTGGATATGAATTAGAGTTATTTGGTGTTTGAATGTGATATTGAGGGAAGTTATATATTTATTTTATTGATTTTGAGTTGGATTCATATGATTGAATTTTGAGATTTACAACTAGGTGATGTCAAATCAAATTTTTTATTATACCGCGTGAGATATTGTATCTGGATATATGACCGATATTAAAACCATTTTGTATATAGTGGTGTATCAGGACAAACTCCATATTATAGAGGAGGTGCTGCCGAAAATTTTAAATAAATCTTGATTATTATCTGAACTATCTGAGAAAATTTGATTATTGTTGATGATTAAGTGAAGATTAAGATTAATTTAGGTGATTAAAATCTGAGATCATTACAATAGTCCTCATAAAAATGCCCTCTCTCTGAGGATTGCGACCATAATCGCAATCCTCTTTATTAGTACATGTTTCTGAGTCTTTATAAGACTGTGACCATGATCACAATTCTCTTTATTAAAACTGTGACCATAATCGCAATCCTCACAAAAGTGACGTGCTCCTGAGTTTTTATAAGAGTGCGGCCATGTGGTCGCAGTCTTCTTTATGAGGATTGTGATCATGATCACAATCCTCACAAAAATATCATATTTCTTAATCTTTATTAGGACTGCGACTATTATCACAATTCTCTTTATTAGTATTGTGACCATGATCACAATCAATATAAAAATATCTTGTTTTTGAGTCTTTATTAAAGGACTGTGATTATAGTCACCATATCTGATCGCAATCCTCACAAAGGACTATGATCATGAGTCACGGTCCTCATATTAGCATCGTCATCATTAGCAGACCCCCCGTTCACCGACAACTGATTTCATGCCCAGTGCTTTCTAGATCTAAAAAAAGCCATCGATTATAAATATAAATAAAACTCTTCACGAGCACGAATAAATGAGATTTGTAAAAGGTCGATTCCAAAAAATTTGATCCAGGGGTTCGGCCCCCTGAGATTCCCGGGAGGGACTCCCCGCCCACTTTCAACCCTCACAGCAACCTGACCGCTCAGGTCGACCTGCGAATTACTCTGCGTCGAGGTCAGGGTTGAGGAAAGAGCAAAGTCAGGGGCGAGGGAAAGGGTAAAGAGAGAATGAAAATATATAAATAAGTGATGGTTGGATAAGGCTGTAGCGAACAAAATTATGAAGCTGAGTTTTTTTAATTGCAAAAAAAAGTAAGTGGCTGTAGCGAAATTTTCCTTTTTCTTTAACCAAGTCTTACCGACAGACTACATAGTTTGTGTAAGCAAAAAAGACATTTAAAAGTTTGATATTAGTTTCTACATGAAATGAGTACTGCCTAACATGCCAAACATTATAGACGAGACCTGGCCTTTTTCTAGAGCAAATCAAAAATGCCCAAGCCTGATTAAAGCCCCTCAACATCTAAAGCCCAACACATTAAATATTCAAATGACTTTGTAGAGGTACACTTGGCCACTTTCAAAAAAATTTAAGTATGAATTTTTCTCACTCAAATTCAATGCTGCGACATTCAAATATAAGATTCACTCTATTGAAGTTGATTTCAATTATTTAAAATAATTAAAAATTAAAAATTGAATGTTTTATAGTTTTCTTGTCCATGCATCAAGTAGACACAAAATAGAAAACCGAAAGTAACATATTACTTAGATTTATGACTTTAGACATATAAATTCTCGATCAGACCATTTGATGATTAGTGTTCAATTTTGCATCATTTTACATCACATTTTCATGCATTTTATCATAAAATAAGTTTCTAATGGCTATTTCTCTTAAATTTCAGGTCCACTATTTAATAGAGAAGAAGACCCAAATCCAAATTAATTCAAGGATTTAAAGGAGATAAAAGAGCCCAAATCAAAGATGCCCATATCTGTAATGAATCAAGGAATATCCTCATGGTTCTAAAAGTTCTCGCAGTACACCTGGGCAGTAACAGAATATCAGAGCAATCGCTGGCATAATGACCTAGATTTTGCAACAGAAACGTGGCTTTGGCCGTGTTTCCGTGACAAATCTGAGGTTGTTGATGCAACGTTTGATCTTAAACGATTGATAGCGATGAGCTCCTAGTGCATATATAAAGACCCCTAGGGCCTCTGTTGTAAAGGGAGAAGGATAGCCATAATTTAAGGAGAAGGTTTAGAATTTCTTTAGGTTTCTCTTTAGTTTTCGCTTGTAATTATCTTTTTTCTTTTTAGATTCCAGAAAAAAGAGAGAGTGAGAGTGAAGTCTCTGTAATTGAGAGTGACAATCAAATACAAAGCTCATGTTCTCCTTCCTCTAATTTCTTACTCTTTTAATTCTTGTCATTTACTTTCAAGCTTTTTATTGTCTTGCACTTTAATCTACTATGTCTTCTTCCTTGCTTTACTTTTCCATGGATAACTAACCTTCTAACATGACTAACTATAACACTACTAACTACTAACTCTTAGATGATGCTAACTCATATGACTCATTGAATGTTTATAATTTCTAGTGTTGTGCCTAACCAGTCTTTTTAATTCCCAATGATGATGAGTGTTGTTTTTGATCTTAGTAAAGGTTTTGTTACTCCCTCCATATGATTTATGTGAGCCTCATTTAGAGCCTTGCTTTTTTAACAAGAGTCTTGATGGAATATGATGATGTGATCACCTCAGTATGCTAACAACTTAATGTACTAACTTCTTATTTCATGCTAGCTAACCATGGCTTTGATGATCTAATAAACCTAACATTCTTGTTATGCATATCTAAATTGTGAATCTCAAAATTTTAAGTTCCATTCTTGTGAACCTATTGGGAGCCTATAATTCAAGGAGGCCACCTACCAAGCTAAGATAAGAACATCTCTACAAATTGGGACAACTCTTTGACTTGATGATGCAAGATGGATAATATGCCAATGAATCTACATGAGGCACAAGTCATCCAAGAGATTAGTAAGTTAGTAGTGTAGAGTTGTTTGTTAGTCATGATTTTCTTTCTATCTGATTAAAACTCTATTCTAAGAATTTTTCTTTCTCATACAAAATCCATTTCTCTCTTTTACTTTTTCAAATTCACCGGTTTCATTCTTCCTTTCTAGTTTTCGTTCTTCTTTTCTTAACACAACAAGATTCATCATTTTTTTACTTGTTTTCTTTTCAAATTTTTGAACATAGAAGAACTTTCATTTTCTTTCAAAAATAAGAACAACAAGAACTGAGAAAGCTTCCATCGCAAGCCTTCCCTACGGATACGACCCATTATATTCTTTGCTACAAACGGTAGTTCGAAGGAGCATAGTAATTTTACATACATATCCAGAGTTTGAACATCGACACAAGGACTTACACGGTTTACTCTAAACTCTTACTCCACTCTTATATATTTCCTTTTCGAACAAATTTTTGGCGTCGTTACTGGGGAGGGCGACGGTTTCTTTTTAGTTTTTGGAACTAAACAAATTTTCTTCTCTGTTGCAGGTTACAGGTTTTAGAAACAAGAAACTAAGCATTGCAGTAGTATATAAGTGGTCTTGGGCCTCTGCTCTAGAAAGCAGAGACCAAGTACCCTTTAACTTGCTCCGTTTTCTCGGCTTTTGCCGTGTTTCCGCGGCAAGAAGGAGTTGACTACTGATAATCCTTTTTGCAGGGTCGTTTGCTTTACAAAATCTACCTTATTGCAATATTTGTTTCTTGTATGTCATCACCAGGACCCTGCTAATAGCTAACAGTAAAAAGTTTGTTGAAAATTTATAAAAATTGATTAGACGTTTGCATTCTAGGTACGTGTCTTTTCAATTTCTTTACTTTACTATTGAAGAGTGCTGAAGTAAGGTACGTGCACATAGAATATAGAATATGTCACATCTCTTGGTTGATTTAATCATTTTATGTGAATCTTGTTTGCATATTCTGTACACTTACACAAATTGACTTTAAGGGCACCACCTAAATAAACAAGACAAGGTGGGAAATTCATCACCTTTTCTTAACCCAAAAATAATATTCAAAGCACTCACAATCCCAAGTTTAATCTAAAAATTGATATATGTTGGCCCCTAAGAACATCCAGACTCAATAAGAGATTAATTGTGGTTAGAACTTGTTTTGAATCATACTCTAGTCAAATTAGTGTCTAAGGTTGGGGATTAAGAGGTTAAGTCTTGAAGATACCGTGGTTTGGCGTAATTATGACCCGTTGCTTATTCGTGGATACCTCCCATTGTATTTTGCCCCTACTTGGATGATTAGCTGGTGGTCTGATTCAAGCAACAACCTTCCTCAAAAAATCGCCCAGTTAGGAGTCGTTTGAAAAACACCTAGAGGGGGGGTGAATAGGTGTAAGTGCTAATCAAAGAAACTTAATGCAAACTAAGTGCGCTAAATGCGGAAGCTAATGCAAATTATGCACAAACTAATACAATACAACAAGTGTAGCCGAATTCCCCTTGCGAGGCTCTGGACTAACTCCCCTTGATTCCCCTTGAAATGGGTTGAGGTGCTATGTGAAGCTCTTGTTGGATGAGTATAAGTTAGGCACACACACACAAGCAATCCAAGCAATATGAAATACACACAATCAAGCCAAGCATATAATAGATATGACAATAAGAAATGCAAGGCACAACACAAGCAATATATGATATGAATGAATCAATGCTCAACACAAGCAAGTATGATATGATGATGAGTATGATGCTTTGCACAATGTAAAGAGAGAGAGTTAGAGAGACAATGGATCAAAAACGCAAACACCAAGATTTGTTTCGAGGTTCGAGCACCTTGCTCTACATCCCCGCCTACACCACCGTGTAGGATTTCCACTATCTCAACTCCCACCGAGGGAACCTCTACCAAAGAGGATTTCTTACAACTCTAGGAGTACCGAACTCCTCTCTCAAACAACAACCTCCTCACAACCGAGGGGTTAGGCCCGTAGCCAACTCAACAACCAATCCACACACCTCTACCGAAGAGGCTCACAACCAAACTCCACCTCTACCTAAGAGGGAGCAAACCAATACCACTCCGATCACCTCTACCGAAGAGGGATACAACAAATAAAGGAGGGTTTACAACAATGAGGTTTACAACAAACAACCTCAAACACTTCTCTTTCTTTTTCTCTTATCTTTTTCCACAAAAACAAGATCCTAATAGTTTAGGATAGTATGATATAGCTCAAGTGTGGAATCAAAGTGTTTTTGGAAACAAGCAACAAAGAAAAACTACTTGGGAAATCTCTTGTATAAGATAGAAAATGAAATACCAAATCAAAATCCCAAAACCTAGTTTTCTTTGATTTTCCAAAAACCCAAAACAAATAAAGATGAGAAGTTTTTGCACTTAAAACTCTTTTAAAAACTCTTTTAAACACTTCAGAAAACTGAGAATTTTTCTCTTAAAAAACTTGGCCAAAATCCCCAAAGAGATGGAGTTTATATAGGCCAAACAGAAAACTAGCCGTTAGAGCTGAGCTGGCAGCTCTGACAGGCGTCGGTCGACCGGCCCGGTCGACCGCCAACGGTCAGAAAAGTGACCGTTGGGCACTAGCGGTCGACCGGCCCGGTCGACCGAAACATCCTGAGAGTTGAACTCTCAACTCGGTCGACCGGTCCGGTCGACCGACTACAATGTGTAGCCAGCGTGCACGTCTGTGCACATCGGTCGACCGACCCGGTCGACCGGCCACTTGGTGCGGTCGACCGGTCCGGTCGACCGAACTGGCCTGGCAGGCACAGTGCAGAACTGCACAGATACGGGATTTGAAAATAGGTCTTTTCACTCAATAAAAATCCCATAAATTCACAGTAAATCCACTAAATAGTTTTAATCACAATAAAAACTGTTTTTCTAAAAATATGTTTTTCTAAAACTTGTTTTTCCATAACTTCACAAAATACAAAAACAAGATATTTTGAACTTATTAAAGCATAGTGTGTATGGATATGATCAACTACACAATCATAATGAAATATCTATGTTTTTGATATCTAGCATATAACAAGGTTTTGGTTTAAAGGATATGCATGATAGAAATACCAAAAACCAACTCTTGTATTTTTATCATAAACAAAACTTGTATTTTATCATACTAGATTTTTCCAAAACATGAATAGGATAGTCAAAATAAATTTGTCTATAAGTTAAGCATGTATGTATAAATAGAAAACATCTACTATACATATAAATCTTGAAAACTTGTTTTGATCAAACTATTCATGAAACCACACATCAAAACATAAAACGTGTGTGTTTGTGCACTTGAGCATATCAACTATACTAAGCTTTACAAATGGATCTAAAACTCACAATCTAAACTAGGATACCTAAGTCTTCTCTTGAGGAACTCCATCTTCAAGTAGACTTGCTCCCAAACGCGATCCACTGAGTGCAAAGGGTATGATCTTTAAGCTTTGGCACCGGAATCACCATGATAAGCTTCCAAACACCTTGTTGAAGCTAATCACCAAAACTAATATCCTGCTAATGATCTGAAACTTAGAAACACAAGAATATTAATAAACATAACTACATGAGTTGATCATCATCAAAACTAGAGTGGAAGGCCATTGGGCCAACAATCTCCCCCTTTTTGATGATGACAAAACTCATGGAGTTATATATGCATGGATTAAAGTTAAGCTTCAAAGAAGCTCCCCCTTAACTCATGCATAAACAAATAAACAATAATATGCAATGCATGACAATGCATATAAACATGGTGCTCTAGATACCAATGGAATATTCAACATAAAATATGCTCTAGATACCAATTACAAAGCAAACTCTATAAATCAATTAAACTTACTATTCTTGAGATTAAAACATAATATATGCATATAAAACATAAGCATGCATATAAAGCTCAAATACTTCTCCCCCTTTTTGTCAATCATCAACAAAGGGGTAAACAATCAAAACCATAGATAAAATGAGGGGTAAAAATCGTTCTCCCCCTTTTTGTCAATCAAAACAATGCAAACAATGTTCTCCCCCTTTTTGTCTAAAACAAAAAAAATCAATAAGGGGTGACTACAAACATGATATCAATTAAAAAATATGTCAATGAAGTATCTTGATACCAATAAACAAGGATCAATATATGTTATATGCTATATACATTCATGAAGAGGAAGACGCTAAGTTAGCTTCCCTACACATATGCATTACATGAAGAAGGGATGACAAGCCCCAATTCACATAACACATATTATGTAATGCATAAGAGGAGATGTGAAGCTCCCCCTACACACGTATATCATATAAAGAAGAGTTGTCAAGCTCCTCAATTTATAATATACTCGACATGAATCTATATGTAAGAGAGATGTTAAGCTCTCCTTGCATATAGGAATTACAAATCAAAATTTTGAATATTTTCTTTAAACAACTTTTTGAGATACCAATTGTAATTAAACATAACAAATTTTGAATGTCTAAACACAAATTTTGATACCAATTGTAAGAATATATTTCATTTTTGAAAATATATAAATAACAACTTTTAATCATATGTTCAAAATAACAACTTTTAATCATAAAGAGTGGGAGTACAAATACCAATTGAAGTACAAAATCAAATTTTCTCCCCCTTTATGAAAAACAAACTAAAGACATGCATAGTCTTGATAACAATTTAAAAGTAATCAATTTAAACAAAATTGAAACTCAAGCACTAGCATAAACACAAACATATATATGTATGAAAGATAGATACCAATAGAAATTGATATACTTGGAATTTAAAGCATACATACATACAAAACATATATGAGTATACAAGAAGATCAAAATGATACCAATTGAAAGAGTTCAATGATACCAATTGACATAACAATAAGTTCAAGTGTATACATCATATTCTCTACCACCCAATCATAATTCAAGTTTTAAAGATTTTCAATTTAGGGCATACATGAACATGATCTCCCATCCTACCGCCCTTGGAAGGTAGGGGTTTTCAAAGATAGATTTGAAAATGTAGTTTTGTTTGAAAATCACTACCAAAATGAAGAACACCGCAACTAGTTAAATGGTAAACTTGTTAACTAGCACGAACTCCTTCAAGCAAGGAATAAAACAAAAATGAAATTCACATGATAATCATTACTCTAACCAATAAAGCATAACTCATGAGAAACAAAACATGAGCAATAGACATGAGTGTACAAATAATATGTGAAGATCATAATCATGAAAAATATTTCATTAAGCTCAATTTTTCTTTAAAACACGAAAATCATCAAAACTATCTAATCTTCAAGGCATATGTATGTCTAATACAAACTAAAGTATACATACATATCCAAAACATAACGAGTCCACAAAATATATGCATGAAGGCACGTGGCTCAAAAGATGTATATGTATAAGATTAGTTTGAACTAGATAGACATATACATGAAGTTAAACATAAATACATGAAACATGAAAAACTAAATTTTCATCACAACAAATTTCATTTCAAGGTATATGTATGAATTGTCAAACATGAAGTATACATACATATCCCTAAACACAATTGAGTCCAAATATAGATTTGCATGAAAGGCAAATGACTCAAGGGGTATACATGTATATCTTAAAGTTTGGCAATACAAACATATACATGAAGTGAATACACAATCATAAAACACATTCAAAAATGAGAATACAAGTATAAGATGTATGAATCATCAAAACTAGACTATACTAGCACATCTAATGGGTTCAAATAAGCATTCAAGCTCAACATATATAGATTTATTTGTAGCCCACTCTATGTACAAGTATATAACTAGTCTTAATGAAGACTAACACTTAAACATATATTCAAAACATGACGCATCAAAAACACATATAAAAATCATCATGATAAAAGTCATCATGGAAAACTAAAACATGATTATTATGTGAATTCACATGTATTAGATTCATGATGTACATTATAGCTTAAATATAAGTGAGAACACTAAGTATGGGATCATATAAGCATGTGTGTCTCAATTACTATACATGTATGTCAAGGATCTAACAAACATGGAATGAACATACTAATCCAATGACAATAAAAACATGCTATAAACTATGAACATGAAAAGCATGTAAACAATAAATGGGAGTAAAGGATTGTTACAAAAAATGAAGAAGCAACTCTCCTTGTCTCCAAAACCTGGTGGTCATCTCCACCAACCTTCCCTTGAAAGTGATGCATCCATTTGATTTTCATGAAGTCCGGAACGCATCCACTCCAAGGTGTCATCACTCTCACGTCATGTGAGAGCCCACACCTACATCATAAACAATAGGAGGGGTGGTCTTTGGTACCCACATCTTGTTGGGTCCATGGGGGTTAGTCCCTTCTCTAACCCAAACAAACTTCTTTGCTAAATTATCAATATTTAATCTATCAAAACAAAATTTAGCAAGGTGGCCCTTACGTCCACAATGTGTACAAGTGTACACATGAGCATACATATGGTGATGGGTGTGTCCGTGAGGAGCATGTGTATGTCGTGGAGGGTGTGCATGCATAAAGGATGGAACTTGTTTCTTTCGAACCAAGGATTCCAATCGTGTATGGTTCTTAGCACATTGGCTCATAGTGGAGCCCAAACAATCTACTCTCTTCTTTAGCATACAAATATCATCATTAATCCTAGAAGAAGAGGTACATGCATTAGGTAGACTAGATGAAGAAGCTACACTAGCATGGCAAACATGTGCATCAATCTTATTTTGTAAAAATTCATTTTTCTTTAAACATGCATCCAAATCTTTAGAAATTGAAGCAATCTTAATTTTCAAAGAATCATTTTCTTTTAAAACAAAATCAACTTTTGAAGACAAGTTTTCATTTTTCTTCAAAAGAACATGGCAATCATTTTTATTTTTCAAAAAGTTATTTTCTTTAAGTGCAAGATCAAGTTGAGATTTTAATGAATCCCTTTCATTATAGACCTCAACCTTCTCTTGCAAAACATTGGTAAGTCTAGCATGCAAACTCTTATTTTCTTGTTCAATTCCTAGACTCTTCTTTTTCAACAAATTATATTTTTCTATCAATTTTTCACAAACTATGGAAAGTTCTTCATTCAAAGCATGAGGATCAACATAATCATTTGAAGAACTGGCACAATCATTACTATCTAGTTGAGATTCCGAATGTACCTCAAGGGAGTCATTCCCTTGGACCATGTAGCATATAGAGTTGGATTCTCCACTAGATTCCTCTTCTTGGATTTGGACTTGAAGCTTGGAGGTGGTGGTTGTAGTCAACTTGTTCCACACTGCAAAAGCGGAATCAAGATTAGAAACACACATAAGATAATCTTTAGGTAATGTGCTTCTAATAGCCTCTAGGGCTTGTGCATTGGCCCCTATATGATTGCAATCACCAAGATAACATCTCTTGGTGGCGGCAAGGAAAACATGCAAACCTAGGGTCTTTAGGTACATGGACATCCTATACTTCCAAACATCAATGTTGGAAGGGTCAAAGCTAGGAGGGGTCATGAAGTCCATGGTAAACTATATATGAAAGTGCAAACAAACAAATGCAAATGAGATTAGCAAGCAAATGGATCACTCCTAGGATGTTAAGCCTAAGTATCAGGAGCACTAGCTCTGATACCAATTGAAAAACACCTAGAGGGGGGGTGAATAGGTGTAAGTGCTAATCAAAGAAACTTAATGCAAACTAAGTGCGCTAAATGCGGAAGCTAATGCAAATTATGCACAAACTAATACAATACAACAAGTGTAGCCGAATTCCCCTTGCGAGGCTCTGGACTAACTCCCCGTGATTCCCCTTGAAATGGGTTGAGGTGCTATGTGAAGCTCTTGTTGGATGAGTATAAGTTAGGCACACACACACAAGCAATCCAAGCAATATGAAATACACACAATCAAGCCAAGCATATAATAGATATGACAATAAGAAATGCAAGGCACAACACAAGCAATATATGATATGAATGAATCAATGCTCAACACAAGCAAGTATGATATGATGATGAGTATGATGCTTTGCACAATGTAAAGAGAGAGAGTTAGAGAGACAATGGATCAAAAACGCAAACACCAAGATTTGTTTCGAGGTTCGAGCACCTTGCTCTACATCCCCGCCTACACCACCGTGTAGGATTTCCACTATCTCAACTCCCACCGAGGGAACCTCTACCAAAGAGGATTTCTTACAACTCTAGGAGTACCGAACTCCTCTCTCAAACAACAACCTCCTCACAACCGAGGGGTTAGGCCCGTAGCCAACTCAACAACCAATCCACACACCTCTACCGAAGAGGCTCACAACCAAACTCCACCTCTACCTAAGAGGGAGCAAACCAATACCACTCCGATCACCTCTACCGAAGAGGGATACAACAAATAAAGGAGGGTTTACAACAATGAGGTTTACAACAAACAACCTCAAACACTTCTCTTTCTTTTTCTCTTATCTTTTTCCACAAAAACAAGATCCTAATAGTTTAGGATAGTATGATATAGCTCAAGTGTGGAATCAAAGTGTTTTTGGAAACAAGCAACAAAGAAAAACTACTTGGGAAATCTCTTGTATAAGATAGAAAATGAAATACCAAATCAAAATCCCAAAACCTAGTTTTCTTTGATTTTCCAAAAACCCAAAACAAATAAAGATGAGAAGTTTTTGCACTTAAAACTCTTTTAAAAACTCTTTTAAACACTTCAGAAAACTGAGAATTTTTCTCTTAAAAAACTTGGCCAAAATCCCCAAAGAGATGGAGTTTATATAGGCCAAACAGAAAACTAGCCGTTAGAGCTGAGCTGGCAGCTCTGACAGGCGTCGGTCGACCGGCCCGGTCGACCGCCAACGGTCAGAAAAGTGACCGTTGGGCACTAGCGGTCGACCGGCCCGGTCGACCGAAACATCCTGAGAGTTGAACTCTCAACTCGGTCGACCGGTCCGGTCGACCGACTACAATGTGTAGCCAGCGTGCACGTCTGTGCACATCGGTCGACCGACCCGGTCGACCGGCCACTTGGTGCGGTCGACCGGTCCGGTCGACCGAACTGGCCTGGCAGGCACAGTGCAGAACTGCACAGATACGGGATTTGAAAATAGGTCTTTTCACTCAATAAAAATCCCATAAATTCACAGTAAATCCACTAAATAGTTTTAATCACAATAAAAACTGTTTTTCTAAAAATATGTTTTTCTAAAACTTGTTTTTCCATAACTTCACAAAATACAAAAACAAGATATTTTGAACTTATTAAAGCATAGTGTGTATGGATATGATCCACTACACAATCATAATGAAATATCTATGTTTTTGATATCTAGCATATAACAAGGTTTTGGTTTAAAGGATATGCATGATAGAAATACCAAAAACCAACTCTTGTATTTTTATCATAAACAAAACTTGTATTTTATCATACTAGATTTTTCCAAAACATGAATAGGATAGTCAAAATAAGTTTGTCTATAAGTTAAGCATGTATGTATAAATAGAAAACATCTACTATACATATAAATCTTGAAAACTTGTTTTGATCAAACTATTCATGAAACCACACATCAAAACATAAAACGTGTGTGTTTGTGCACTTGAGCATATCAACTATACTAAGCTTTACAAATGGATCTAAAACTCACAATCTAAACTAGGATACCTAAGTCTTCTCTTGAGGAACTCCATCTTCAAGTAGACTTGCTCCCAAGATCCACTGAGTGCAAAGGGTATGATCTTTAAGCTTTGGCACCGGAATCACCATGATAAGCTTCCAAACACCTTGTTGAAGCTAATCACCAAAACTAATATCCTGCTAATGATCTGAAACTTAGAAACACAAGAATATTAATAAACATAACTACATGAGTTGATCATCATCAAAACTAGAGTGGAAGGCCATTGGGCCAACAATCTCCCCCTTTTTGATGATGACAAAACTCATGGAGTTATATATGCATGGATTAAAGTTAAGCTTCAAAGAAGCTCCCCCTTAACTCATGCATAAACAAATAAACAATAATATGCAATGCATGACAATGCATATAAACATGGTGCTCTAGATACCAATGGAATATTCAACATAAAATATGCTCTAGATACCAATTACAAAGCAAACTCTATAAATCAATTAAACTTACTATTCTTGAGATTAAAACATAATATATGCATATAAAACATAAGCATGCATATAAAGCTCAAATACTTCTCCCCCTTTTTGTCAATCATCAACAAAGGGGTAAACAATCAAAACCATAGATAAAATGAGGGGTAAAAATCGTTCTCCCCCTTTTTTGTCAATCAAAACAATGCAAACAATGTTCTCCCCCTTTTTGTCTAAAACAAAAAAAATCAATAAGGGGTGACTACAAACATGATATCAATTAAAAAATATGTCAATGAAGTATCTTGATACCAATAAACAAGGATCAATATATGTTATATGCTATATACATTCATGAAGAGGAAGACGCTAAGTTAGCTTCCCTACACATATGCATTACATGAAGAAGGGATGACAAGCCCCAATTCACATAACACATATTATGTAATGCATAAGAGGAGATGTGAAGCTCCCCCTACACACGTATATCATATAAAGAAGAGTTGTCAAGCTCCTCAATTTATAATATACTCGACATGAATCTATATGTAAGAGAGATGTTAAGCTCTCCTTGCATATAGGAATTACAAATCAAAATTTTGAATATTTTCTTTAAACAACTTTTTGAGATACCAATTGTAATTAAACATAACAAATTTTGAATGTCTAAACACAAATTTTGATACCAATTGTAAGAATATATTTCATTTTTGAAAATATATAAATAACAACTTTTAATCATATGTTCAAAATAACAACTTTTAATCATAAAGAGTGGGAGTACAAATACCAATTGAAGTACAAAATCAAATTTTCTCCCCCTTTATGAAAAACAAACTAAAGACATGCATAGTCTTGATAACAATTTAAAAGTAATCAATTTAAACAAAATTGAAACTCAAGCACTAGCATAAACACAAACATATATATGTATGAAAGATAGATACCAATAGAAATTGATATACTTGGAATTTAAAGCATACATACATACAAAACATATATGAGTATACAAGAAGATCAAAATGATACCAATTGAAAGAGTTCAATGATACCAATTGACATAACAATAAGTTCAAGTGTATACATCATATTCTCTACCACCCAATCATAATTCAAGTTTTAAAGATTTTCAATTTAGGGCATACATGAACATGATCTCCCATCCTACCGCCCTTGGAAGGTAGGGGTTTTCAAAGATAGATTTGAAAATGTAGTTTTGTTTGAAAATCACTACCAAAATGAAGAACACCGCAACTAGTTAAATGGTAAACTTGTTAACTAGCACGAACTCCTTCAAGCAAGGAATAAAACAAAAATGAAATTCACATGATAATCATTACTCTAACCAATAAAGCATAACTCATGAGAAACAAAACATGAGCAATAGACATGAGTGTACAAATAATATGTGAAGATCATAATCATGAAAAATATTTCATTAAGCTCAATTTTTCTTTAAAACACGAAAATCATCAAAACTATCTAATCTTCAAGGCATATGTATGTCTAATACAAACTAAAGTATACATACATATCCAAAACATAACGAGTCCACAAAATATATGCATGAAGGCACGTGGCTCAAAAGATGTATATGTATAAGATTAGTTTGAACTAGATAGACATATACATGAAGTTAAACATAAATACATGAAACATGAAAAACTAAATTTTCATCACAACAAATTTCATTTCAAGGTATATGTATGAATTGTCAAACATGAAGTATACATACATATCCCTAAACACAATTGAGTCCAAATATAGATTTGCATGAAAGGCAAATGACTCAAGGGGTATACATGTATATCTTAAAGTTTGGCAATACAAACATATACATGAAGTGAATACACAATCATAAAACACATTCAAAAATGAGAATACAAGTATAAGATGTATGAATCATCAAAACTAGACTATACTAGCACATCTAATGGGTTCAAATAAGCATTCAAGCTCAACATATATAGATTTATTTGTAGCCCACTCTATGTACAAGTATATAACTAGTCTTAATGAAGACTAACACTTAAACATATATTCAAAACATGACGCATCAAAAACACATATAAAAATCATCATGATAAAAGTCATCATGGAAAACTAAAACATGATTATTATGTGAATTCACATGTATTAGATTCATGATGTACATTATAGCTTAAATATAAGTGAGAACACTAAGTATGGGATCATATAAGCATGTGTGTCTCAATTACTATACATGTATGTCAAGGATCTAACAAACATGGAATGAACATACTAATCCAATGACAATAAAAACATGCTATAAACTATGAACATGAAAAGCATGTAAACAATAAATGGGAGTAAAGGATTGTTACAAAAAATGAAGAAGCAACTCTCCTTGTCTCCAAAACCTGGTGGTCATCTCCACCAACCTTCCCTTGAAAGTGATGCATCCATTTGATTTTCATGAAGTCCGGAACGCATCCACTCCAAGGTGTCATCACTCTCACGTCATGTGAGAGCCCACACCTACATCATAAACAATAGGAGGGGTGGTCTTTGGTACCCACATCTTGTTGGGTCCATGGGGGTTAGTCCCTTCTCTAACCCAAACAAACTTCTTTGCTAAATTATCAATATTTAATCTATCAAAACAAAATTTAGCAAGGTGGCCCTTACGTCCACAATGTGTACAAGTGTACACATGAGCATACATATGGTGATGGGTGTGTCCGTGAGGAGCATGTGTATGTCGTGGAGGGTGTGCATGCATAAAGGATGGAACTTGTTTCTTTCGAACCAAGGATTCCAATCGTGTATGGTTCTTAGCACATTGGCTCATAGTGGAGCCCAAACAATCTACTCTCTTCTTTAGCATACAAATATCATCATTAATCCTAGAAGAAGAGGTACATGCATTAGGTAGACTAGATGAAGAAGCTACACTAGCATGGCAAACATGTGCATCAATCTTATTTTGTAAAAATTCATTTTTCTTTAAACATGCATCCAAATCTTTAGAAATTGAAGCAATCTTAATTTTCAAAGAATCATTTTCTTTTAAAACAAAATCAACTTTTGAAGACAAGTTTTCATTTTTCTTCAAAAGAACATGGCAATCATTTTTATTTTTCAAAAAGTTATTTTCTTTAAGTGCAAGATCAAGTTGAGATTTTAATGAATCCCTTTCATTATAGACCTCAACCTTCTCTTGCAAAACATTGGTAAGTCTAGCATGCAAACTCTTATTTTCTTGTTCAATTCCTAGACTCTTCTTTTTCAACAAATTATATTTTTCTATCAATTTTTCACAAACTATGGAAAGTTCTTCATTCAAAGCATGAGGATCAACATAATCATTTGAAGAACTGGCACAATCATTACTATCTAGTTGAGATTCCGAATGTACCTCAAGGGAGTCATTCCCTTGGACCATGTAGCATATAGAGTTGGATTCTCCACTAGATTCCTCTTCTTGGATTTGGACTTGAAGCTTGGAGGTGGTGGTTGTAGTCAACTTGTTCCACACTGCAAAAGCGGAATCAAGATTAGAAACACACATAAGATAATCTTTAGGTAATGTGCTTCTAATAGCCTCTAGGGCTTGTGCATTGGCCCCTATATGATTGCAATCACCAAGATAACATCTCTTGGTGGCGGCAAGGAAAACATGCAAACCTAGGGTCTTTAGGTACATGGACATCCTATACTTCCAAACATCAATGTTGGAAGGGTCAAAGCTAGGAGGGGTCATGAAGTCCATGGTAAACTATATATGAAAGTGCAAACAAACAAATGCAAATGAGATTAGCAAGCAAATGGATCACTCCTAGGATGTTAAGCCTAAGTATCAGGAGCACTAGCTCTGATACCAATTGAAAAACACCTAGAGGGGGGGTGAATAGGTGTAAGTGCTAATCAAAGAAACTTAATGCAAACTAAGTGCGCTAAATGCGGAAGCTAATGCAAATTATGCACAAACTAATACAATACAACAAGTGTAGCCGAATTCCCCTTGCGAGGCTCTGGACTAACTCCCCGTGATTCCCCTTGAAATGGGTTGAGGTGCTATGTGAAGCTCTTGTTGGATGAGTATAAGTTAGGCACACACACACAAGCAATCCAAGCAATATGAAATACACACAATCAAGCCAAGCATATAATAGATATGACAATAAGAAATGCAAGGCACAACACAAGCAATATATGATATGAATGAATCAATGCTCAACACAAGCAAGTATGATATGATGATGAGTATGATGCTTTGCACAATGTAAAGAGAGAGAGTTAGAGAGACAATGGATCAAAAACGCAAACACCAAGATTTGTTTCGAGGTTCGAGCACCTTGCTCTACATCCCCGCCTACACCACCGTGTAGGATTTCCACTATCTCAACTCCCACCGAGGGAACCTCTACCAAAGAGGATTTCTTACAACTCTAGGAGTACCGAACTCCTCTCTCAAACAACAACCTCCTCACAACCGAGGGGTTAGGCCCGTAGCCAACTCAACAACCAATCCACACACCTCTACCGAAGAGGCTCACAACCAAACTCCACCTCTACCTAAGAGGGAGCAAACCAATACCACTCCGATCACCTCTACCGAAGAGGGATACAACAAATAAAGGAGGGTTTACAACAATGAGGTTTACAACAAACAACCTCAAACACTTCTCTTTCTTTTTCTCTTATCTTTTTCCACAAAAACAAGATCCTAATAGTTTAGGATAGTATGATATAGCTCAAGTGTGGAATCAAAGTGTTTTGGAAACAAGCAACAAAGAAAAACTACTTGGGAAATCTCTTGTATAAGATAGAAAATGAAATACCAAATCAAAATCCCAAAACCTAGTTTTCTTTGATTTTCCAAAAACCCAAAACAAATAAAGATGAGAAGTTTTTGCACTTAAAACTCTTTTAAAAACTCTTTTAAACACTTCAGAAAACTGAGAATTTTTCTCTTAAAAAACTTGGCCAAAATCCCCAAAGAGATGGAGTTTATATAGGCCAAACAGAAAACTAGCCGTTAGAGCTGAGCTGGCAGCTCTGACAGGCGTCGGTCGACCGGCCCGGTCGACCGCCAACGGTCAGAAAAGTGACCGTTGGGCACTAGCGGTCGACCGGCCCGGTCGACCGAAACATCCTGAGAGTTGAACTCTCAACTCGGTCGACCGGTCCGGTCGACCGACTACAATGTGTAGCCAGCGTGCACGTCTGTGCACATCGGTCGACCGACCCGGTCGACCGGCCACTTGGTGCGGTCGACCGGTCCGGTCGACCGAACTGGCCTGGCAGGCACAGTGCAGAACTGCACAGATACGGGATTTGAAAATAGGTCTTTTCACTCAATAAAAATCCCATAAATTCACAGTAAATCCACTAAATAGTTTTAATCACAATAAAAACTGTTTTTCTAAAAATATGTTTTTCTAAAACTTGTTTTTCCATAACTTCACAAAATACAAAAACAAGATATTTTGAACTTATTAAAGCATAGTGTGTATGGATATGATCCACTACACAATCATAATGAAATATCTATGTTTTTGATATCTAGCATATAACAAGGTTTTGGTTTAAAGGATATGCATGATAGAAATACCAAAAACCAACTCTTGTATTTTTATCATAAACAAAACTTGTATTTTATCATACTAGATTTTTCCAAAACATGAATAGGATAGTCAAAATAAGTTTGTCTATAAGTTAAGCATGTATGTATAAATAGAAAACATCTACTATACATATAAATCTTGAAAACTTGTTTTGATCAAACTATTCATGAAACCACACATCAAAACATAAACGTGTGTGTTTGTGCACTTGAGCATATCAACTATACTAAGCTTTACAAATGGATCTAAAACTCACAATCTAAACTAGGATACCTAAGTGTTCTCTTGAGGAACTCCATCTTCAAGTAGACTTGCTCCCAAACGCGATCCACTGAGTGCAAAGGGTATGATCTTTAAGCTTTGGCACCGGAATCACCATGATAAGCTTCCAAACACCTTGTTGAAGCTAATCACCAAAACTAATATCCTGCTAATGATCTGAAACTTAGAAACACAAGAATATTAATAAACATAACTACATGAGTTGATCATCATCAAAACTAGAGTGGAAGGCCATTGGGCCAACAATCTCCCCCTTTTTGATGATGACAAAACTCATGGAGTTATATATGCATGGATTAAAGTTAAGCTTCAAAGAAGCTCCCCCTTAACTCATGCATAAACAAATAAACAATAATATGCAATGCATGACAATGCATATAAACATGGTGCTCTAGATACCAATGGAATATTCAACATAAAATATGCTCTAGATACCAATTACAAAGCAAACTCTATAAATCAATTAAACTTACTATTCTTGAGATTAAAACATAATATATGCATATAAAACATAAGCATGCATATAAAGCTCAAATACTTCTCCCCCTTTTTGTCAATCATCAACAAAGGGGTAAACAATCAAAACCATAGATAAAATGAGGGGTAAAAATCGTTCTCCCCCTTTTTGTCAATCAAAACAATGCAAACAATGTTCTCCCCCTTTTTGTCTAAAACAAAAAAAATCAATAAGGGGTGACTACAAACATGATATCAATTAAAAAATATGTCAATGAAGTATCTTGATACCAATAAACAAGGATCAATATATGTTATATGCTATATACATTCATGAAGAGGAAGACGCTAAGTTAGCTTCCCTACACATATGCATTACATGAAGAAGGGATGACAAGCCCCAATTCACATAACACATATTATGTAATGCATAAGAGGAGATGTGAAGCTCCCCCTACACACGTATATCATATAAAGAAGAGTTGTCAAGCTCCTCAATTTATAATATACTCGACATGAATCTATATGTAAGAGAGATGTTAAGCTCTCCTTGCATATAGGAATTACAAATCAAAATTTTGAATATTTTCTTTAAACAACTTTTTGAGATACCAATTGTAATTAAACATAACAAATTTTGAATGTCTAAACACAAATTTTGATACCAATTGTAAGAATATATTTCATTTTTGAAAATATATAAATAACAACTTTTAATCATATGTTCAAAATAACAACTTTTAATCATAAAGAGTGGGAGTACAAATACCAATTGAAGTACAAAATCAAATTTTCTCCCCCTTTATGAAAAACAAACTAAAGACATGCATAGTCTTGATAACAATTTAAAAGTAATCAATTTAAACAAAATTGAAACTCAAGCACTAGCATAAACACAAACATATATATGTATGAAAGATAGATACCAATAGAAATTGATATACTTGGAATTTAAAGCATACATACATACAAAACATATATGAGTATACAAGAAGATCAAAATGATACCAATTGAAAGAGTTCAATGATACCAATTGACATAACAATAAGTTCAAGTGTATACATCATATTCTCTACCACCCAATCATAATTCAAGTTTTAAAGATTTTCAATTTAGGGCATACATGAACATGATCTCCCATCCTACCGCCCTTGGAAGGTAGGGGTTTTCAAAGATAGATTTGAAAATGTAGTTTTGTTTGAAAATCACTACCAAAATGAAGAACACCGCAACTAGTTAAATGGTAAACTTGTTAACTAGCACGAACTCCTTCAAGCAAGGAATAAAACAAAAATGAAATTCACATGATAATCATTACTCTAACCAATAAAGCATAACTCATGAGAAACAAAACATGAGCAATAGACATGAGTGTACAAATAATATGTGAAGATCATAATCATGAAAAATATTTCATTAAGCTCAATTTTTCTTTAAAACACGAAAATCATCAAAACTATCTAATCTTCAAGGCATATGTATGTCTAATACAAACTAAAGTATACATACATATCCAAAACATAACGAGTCCACAAAATATATGCATGAAGGCACGTGGCTCAAAAGATGTATATGTATAAGATTAGTTTGAACTAGATAGACATATACATGAAGTTAAACATAAATACATGAAACATGAAAAACTAAATTTTCATCACAACAAATTTCATTTCAAGGTATATGTATGAATTGTCAAACATGAAGTATACATACATATCCCTAAACACAATTGAGTCCAAATATAGATTTGCATGAAAGGCAAATGACTCAAGGGGTATACATGTATATCTTAAAGTTTGGCAATACAAACATATACATGAAGTGAATACACAATCATAAAACACATTCAAAAATGAGAATACAAGTATAAGATGTATGAATCATCAAAACTAGACTATACTAGCACATCTAATGGGTTCAAATAAGCATTCAAGCTCAACATATATAGATTTATTTGTAGCCCACTCTATGTACAAGTATATAACTAGTCTTAATGAAGACTAACACTTAAACATATATTCAAAACATGACGCATCAAAAACACATATAAAAATCATCATGATAAAAGTCATCATGGAAAACTAAAACATGATTATTATGTGAATTCACATGTATTAGATTCATGATGTACATTATAGCTTAAATATAAGTGAGAACACTAAGTATGGGATCATATAAGCATGTGTGTCTCAATTACTATACATGTATGTCAAGGATCTAACAAACATGGAATGAACATACTAATCCAATGACAATAAAAACATGCTATAAACTATGAACATGAAAAGCATGTAAACAATAAATGGGAGTAAAGGATTGTTACAAAAAATGAAGAAGCAACTCTCCTTGTCTCCAAAACCTGGTGGTCATCTCCACCAACCTTCCCTTGAAAGTGATGCATCCATTTGATTTTCATGAAGTCCGGAACGCATCCACTCCAAGGTGTCATCACTCTCACGTCATGTGAGAGCCCACACCTACATCATAAACAATAGGAGGGGTGGTCTTTGGTACCCACATCTTGTTGGGTCCATGGGGGTTAGTCCCTTCTCTAACCCAAACAAACTTCTTTGCTAAATTATCAATATTTAATCTATCAAAACAAAATTTAGCAAGGTGGCCCTTACGTCCACAATGTGTACAAGTGTACACATGAGCATACATATGGTGATGGGTGTGTCCGTGAGGAGCATGTGTATGTCGTGGAGGGTGTGCATGCATAAAGGATGGAACTTGTTTCTTTCGAACCAAGGATTCCAATCGTGTATGGTTCTTAGCACATTGGCTCATAGTGGAGCCCAAACAATCTACTCTCTTCTTTAGCATACAAATATCATCATTAATCCTAGAAGAAGAGGTACATGCATTAGGTAGACTAGATGAAGAAGCTACACTAGCATGGCAAACATGTGCATCAATCTTATTTTGTAAAAATTCATTTTTCTTTAAACATGCATCCAAATCTTTAGAAATTGAAGCAATCTTAATTTTCAAAGAATCATTTTCTTTTAAAACAAAATCAACTTTTGAAGACAAGTTTTCATTTTTCTTCAAAAGAACATGGCAATCATTTTATTTTTCAAAAAGTTATTTTCTTTAAGTGCAAGATCAAGTTGAGATTTTAATGAATCCCTTTCATTATAGACCTCAACCTTCTCTTGCAAAACATTGGTAAGTCTAGCATGCAAACTCTTATTTTCTTGTTCAATTCCTAGACTCTTCTTTTTCAACAAATTATATTTTTCTATCAATTTTTCACAAACTATGGAAAGTTCTTCATTCAAAGCATGAGGATCAACATAATCATTTGAAGAACTGGCACAATCATTACTATCTAGTTGAGATTCCGAATGTACCTCAAGGGAGTCATTCCCTTGGACCATGTAGCATATAGAGTTGGATTCTCCACTAGATTCCTCTTCTTGGATTTGGACTTGAAGCTTGGAGGTGGTGGTTGTAGTCAACTTGTTCCACACTGCAAAAGCGGAATCAAGATTAGAAACACACATAAGATAATCTTTAGGTAATGTGCTTCTAATAGCCTCTAGGGCTTGTGCATTGGCCCCTATATGATTGCAATCACCAAGATAACATCTCTTGGTGGCGGCAAGGAAAACATGCAAACCTAGGGTCTTTAGGTACATGGACATCCTATACTTCCAAACATCAATGTTGGAAGGGTCAAAGCTAGGAGGGGTCATGAAGTCCATGGTAAACTATATATGAAAGTGCAAACAAACAAATGCAAATGAGATTAGCAAGCAAATGGATCACTCCTAGGATGTTAAGCCTAAGTATCAGGAGCACTAGCTCTGATACCAATTGAAAAACACCTAGAGGGGGGGTGAATAGGTGTAAGTGCTAATCAAAGAAACTTAATGCAAACTAAGTGCGCTAAATGCGGAAGCTAATGCAAATTATGCACAAACTAATACAATACAACAAGTGTAGCCGAATTCCCCTTGCGAGGCTCTGGACTAACTCCCCGTGATTCCCCTTGAAATGGGTTGAGGTGCTATGTGAAGCTCTTGTTGGATGAGTATAAGTTAGGCACACACACACAAGCAATCCAAGCAATATGAAATACACACAATCAAGCCAAGCATATAATAGATATGACAATAAGAAATGCAAGGCACAACACAAGCAATATATGATATGAATGAATCAATGCTCAACACAAGCAAGTATGATATGATGATGAGTATGATGCTTTGCACAATGTAAAGAGAGAGAGTTAGAGAGACAATGGATCAAAAACGCAAACACCAAGATTTGTTTCGAGGTTCGAGCACCTTGCTCTACATCCCCGCCTACACCACCGTGTAGGATTTCCACTATCTCAACTCCCACCGAGGGAACCTCTACCAAAGAGGATTTCTTACAACTCTAGGAGTACCGAACTCCTCTCTCAAACAACAACCTCCTCACAACCGAGGGGTTAGGCCCGTAGCCAACTCAACAACCAATCCACACACCTCTACCGAAGAGGCTCACAACCAAACTCCACCTCTACCTAAGAGGGAGCAAACCAATACCACTCCGATCACCTCTACCGAAGAGGGATACAACAAATAAAGGAGGGTTACAACAATGAGGTTTACAACAAACAACCTCAAACACTTCTCTTTCTTTTTCTCTTATCTTTTTCCACAAAAACAAGATCCTAATAGTTTAGGATAGTATGATATAGCTCAAGTGTGGAATCAAAGTGTTTTTGGAAACAAGCAACAAAGAAAAACTACTTGGGAAATCTCTTGTATAAGATAGAAAATGAAATACCAAATCAAAATCCCAAAACCTAGTTTTCTTTGATTTTCCAAAAACCCAAAACAAATAAAGATGAGAAGTTTTTGCACTTAAAACTCTTTTAAAAACTCTTTTAAACACTTCAGAAAACTGAGAATTTTTCTCTTAAAAACTTGGCCAAAATCCCCAAAGAGATGGAGTTTATATAGGCCAAACAGAAAACTAGCCGTTAGAGCTGAGCTGGCAGCTCTGACAGGCGTCGGTCGACCGGCCCGGTCGACCGCCAACGGTCAGAAAAGTGACCGTTGGGCACTAGCGGTCGACCGGCCCGGTCGACCGAAACATCCTGAGAGTTGAACTCTCAACTCGGTCGACCGGTCCGGTCGACCGACTACAATGTGTAGCCAGCGTGCACGTCTGTGCACATCGGTCGACCGACCCGGTCGACCGGCCACTTGGTGCGGTCGACCGGTCCGGTCGACCGAACTGGCCTGGCAGGCACAGTGCAGAACTGCACAGATACGGGATTTGAAAATAGGTCTTTTCACTCAATAAAAATCCCATAAATTCACAGTAAATCCACTAAATAGTTTTAATCACAATAAAAACTGTTTTTCTAAAAATATGTTTTTCTAAAACTTGTTTTTCCATAACTTCACAAAATACAAAAACAAGATATTTTGAACTTATTAAAGCATAGTGTGTATGGATATGATCCACTACACAATCATAATGAAATATCTATGTTTTTGATATCTAGCATATAACAAGGTTTTGGTTTAAAGGATATGCATGATAGAAATACCAAAAACCAACTCTTGTATTTTTATCATAAACAAAACTTGTATTTTATCATACTAGATTTTTCCAAAACATGAATAGGATAGTCAAAATAAGTTTGTCTATAAGTTAAGCATGTATGTATAAATAGAAAACATCTACTATACATATAAATCTTGAAAACTTGTTTTGATCAAACTATTCATGAAACCACACATCAAAACATAAAACGTGTGTGTTTGTGCACTTGAGCATATCAACTATACTAAGCTTTACAAATGGATCTAAAACTCACAATCTAAACTAGGATACCTAAGTCTTCTCTTGAGGAACTCCATCTTCAAGTAGACTTGCTCCCAAGATCCACTGAGTGCAAAGGGTATGATCTTTAAGCTTTGGCACCGGAATCACCATGATAAGCTTCCAAACACCTTGTTGAAGCTAATCACCAAAACTAATATCCTGCTAATGATCTGAAACTTAGAAACACAAGAATATTAATAAACATAACTACATGAGTTGATCATCATCAAAACTAGAGTGGAAGGCCATTGGGCCAACAATCTCCCCCTTTTTGATGATGACAAAACTCATGGAGTTATATATGCATGGATTAAAGTTAAGCTTCAAAGAAGCTCCCCCTTAACTCATGCATAAACAAATAAACAATAATATGCAATGCATGACAATGCATATAAACATGGTGCTCTAGATACCAATGGAATATTCAACATAAAATATGCTCTAGATACCAATTACAAAGCAAACTCTATAAATCAATTAAACTTACTATTCTTGAGATTAAAACATAATATATGCATATAAAACATAAGCATGCATATAAAGCTCAAATACTTCTCCCCCTTTTTGTCAATCATCAACAAAGGGGTAAACAATCAAAACCATAGATAAAATGAGGGGTAAAAATCGTTCTCCCCTTTTTTGTCAATCAAAACAATGCAAACAATGTTCTCCCCCTTTTTGTCTAAAACAAAAAAAATCAATAAGGGGTGACTACAAACATGATATCAATTAAAAAATATGTCAATGAAGTATCTTGATACCAATAAACAAGGATCAATATATGTTATATGCTATATACATTCATGAAGAGGAAGACGCTAAGTTAGCTTCCCTACACATATGCATTACATGAAGAAGGGATGACAAGCCCCAATTCACATAACACATATTATGTAATGCATAAGAGGAGATGTGAAGCTCCCCCTACACACGTATATCATATAAAGAAGAGTTGTCAAGCTCCTCAATTTATAATATACTCGACATGAATCTATATGTAAGAGAGATGTTAAGCTCTCCTTGCATATAGGAATTACAAATCAAAATTTTGAATATTTTCTTTAAACAACTTTTTGAGATACCAATTGTAATTAAACATAACAAATTTTGAATGTCTAAACACAAATTTTGATACCAATTGTAAGATATATTTCATTTTTGAAAATATATAAATAACAACTTTTAATCATATGTTCAAAATAACAACTTTTAATCATAAAGAGTGGGAGTACAAATACCAATTGAAGTACAAAATCAAATTTTCTCCCCCTTTATGAAAAACAAACTAAAGACATGCATAGTCTTGATAACAATTTAAAAGTAATCAATTTAAACAAAATTGAAACTCAAGCACTAGCATAAACACAAACATATATATGTATGAAAGATAGATACCAATAGAAATTGATATACTTGGAATTTAAAGCATACATACATACAAAACATATATGAGTATACAAGAAGATCAAAATGATACCAATTGAAAGAGTTCAATGATACCAATTGACATAACAATAAGTTCAAGTGTATACATCATATTCTCTACCACCCAATCATAATTCAAGTTTTAAAGATTTTCAATTTAGGGCATACATGAACATGATCTCCCATCCTACCGCCCTTGGAAGGTAGGGGTTTTCAAAGATAGATTTGAAAATGTAGTTTTGTTTGAAAATCACTACCAAAATGAAGAACACCGCAACTAGTTAAATGGTAAACTTGTTAACTAGCACGAACTCCTTCAAGCAAGGAATAAAACAAAAATGAAATTCACATGATAATCATTACTCTAACCAATAAAGCATAACTCATGAGAAACAAAACATGAGCAATAGACATGAGTGTACAAATAATATGTGAAGATCATAATCATGAAAAATATTTCATTAAGCTCAATTTTTCTTTAAAACACGAAAATCATCAAAACTATCTAATCTTCAAGGCATATGTATGTCTAATACAAACTAAAGTATACATACATATCCAAAACATAACGAGTCCACAAAATATATGCATGAAGGCACGTGGCTCAAAAGATGTATATGTATAAGATTAGTTTGAACTAGATAGACATATACATGAAGTTAAACATAAATACATGAAACATGAAAAACTAAATTTTCATCACAAATTTCATTTCAAGGTATATGTATGAATTGTCAAACATGAAGTATACATACATATCCCTAAACACAATTGAGTCCAAATATAGATTTGCATGAAAGGCAAATGACTCAAGGGGTATACATGTATATCTTAAAGTTTGGCAATACAAACATATACATGAAGTGAATACACAATCATAAAACACATTCAAAAATGAGAATACAAGTATAAGATGTATGAATCATCAAAACTAGACTATACTAGCACATCTAATGGGTTCAAATAAGCATTCAAGCTCAACATATATAGATTTATTTGTAGCCCACTCTATGTACAAGTATATAACTAGTCTTAATGAAGACTAACACTTAAACATATATTCAAAACATGACGCATCAAAAACACATATAAAAATCATCATGATAAAAGTCATCATGGAAAACTAAAACATGATTATTATGTGAATTCACATGTATTAGATTCATGATGTACATTATAGCTTAATATAAGTGAGAACACTAAGTATGGGATCATATAAGCATGTGTGTCTCAATTACTATACATGTATGTCAAGGATCTAACAAACATGGAATGAACATACTAATCCAATGACAATAAAAACATGCTATAAACTATGAACATGAAAAGCATGTAAACAATAAATGGGAGTAAAGGATTGTTACAAAAAATGAAGAAGCAACTCTCCTTGTCTCCAAAACCTGGTGGTCATCTCCACCAACCTTCCCTTGAAAGTGATGCATCCATTTGATTTTCATGAAGTCCGGAACGCATCCACTCCAAGGTGTCATCACTCTCACGTCATGTGAGAGCCCACACCTACATCATAAACAATAGGAGGGGTGGTCTTTGGTACCCACATCTTGTTGGGTCCATGGGGGTTAGTCCCTTCTCTAACCCAAACAAACTTCTTTGCTAAATTATCAATATTTAATCTATCAAAACAAAATTTAGCAAGGTGGCCCTTACGTCCACAATGTGTACAAGTGTACACATGAGCATACATATGGTGATGGGTGTGTCCGTGAGGAGCATGTGTATGTCGTGGAGGGTGTGCATGCATAAAGGATGGAACTTGTTTCTTTCGAACCAAGGATTCCAATCGTGTATGGTTCTTAGCACATTGGCTCATAGTGGAGCCCAAACAATCTACTCTCTTCTTTAGCATACAAATATCATCATTAATCCTAGAAGAAGAGGTACATGCATTAGGTAGACTAGATGAAGAAGCTACACTAGCATGGCAAACATGTGCATCAATCTTATTTTGTAAAAATTCATTTTCTTTAAACATGCATCCAAATCTTTAGAAATGAAGCAATCTTAATTTTCAAAGAATCATTTTCTTTTAAAACAAAATCAACTTTTGAAGACAAGTTTTCATTTTTCTTCAAAAGAACATGGCAATCATTTTTATTTTTCAAAAAGTTATTTTCTTTAAGTGCAAGATCAAGTTGAGATTTTAATGAATCCCTTTCATTATAGACCTCAACCTTCTCTTGCAAAACATTGGTAAGTCTAGCATGCAAACTCTTATTTTCTTGTTCAATTCCTAGACTCTTCTTTTTCAACAAATTATATTTTTCTATCAATTTTTCACAAACTATGGAAAGTTCTTCATTCAAAGCATGAGGATCAACATAATCATTTGAAGAACTGGCACAATCATTACTATCTAGTTGAGATTCCGAATGTACCTCAAGGGAGTCATTCCCTTGGACCATGTAGCATATAGAGTTGGATTCTCCACTAGATTCCTCTTCTTGGATTTGGACTTGAAGCTTGGAGGTGGTGGTTGTAGTCAACTTGTTCCACACTGCAAAAGCGGAATCAAGATTAGAAACACACCATAAGATAATCTTTAGGTAATGTGCTTCTAATAGCCTCTAGGGCTTGTGCATTGGCCCCTATATGATTGCAATCACCAAGATAACATCTCTTGGTGGCGGCAAGGAAAACATGCAAACCTAGGGTCTTTAGGTACATGGACATCCTATACTTCCAAACATCAATGTTGGAAGGGTCAAAGCTAGGAGGGGTCATGAAGTCCATGGTAAACTATATATGAAAGTGCAAACAAACAAATGCAAATGAGATTAGCAAGCAAATGGATCACTCCTAGGATGTTAAGCCTAAGTATCAGGAGCACTAGCTCTGATACCAATTGAAAAACACCTAGAGGGGGGTGAATAGGTGTAAGTGCTAATCAAAGAAACTTAATGCAAACTAAGTGCGCTAAATGCGGAAGCTAATGCAAATTATGCACAAACTAATACAATACAACAAGTGTAGCCGAATTCCCCTTGCGAGGCTCTGGACTAACTCCCCGTGATTCCCCTTGAAATGGGTTGAGGTGCTATGTGAAGCTCTTGTTGGATGAGTATAAGTTAGGCACACACACACAAGCAATCCAAGCAATATGAAATACACACAATCAAGCCAAGCATATAATAGATATGACAATAAGAAATGCAAGGCACAACACAAGCAATATATGATATGAATGAATCAATGCTCAACACAAGCAAGTATGATATGATGATGAGTATGATGCTTTGCACAATGTAAAGAGAGAGAGTTAGAGAGACAATGGATCAAAAACGCAAACACCAAGATTTGTTTCGAGGTTCGAGCACCTTGCTCTACATCCCCGCCTACACCACCGTGTAGGATTTCCACTATCTCAACTCCCACCGAGGGAACCTCTACCAAAGAGGATTTCTTACAACTCTAGGAGTACCGAACTCCTCTCTCAAACAACAACCTCCTCACAACCGAGGGGTTAGGCCCGTAGCCAACTCAACAACCAACCACACACCTCTACCGAAGAGGCTCACAACCAAACTCCACCTCTACCTAAGAGGGAGCAAACCAATACCACTCCGATCACCTCTACCGAAGAGGGATACAACAAATAAAGGAGGGTTACAACAATGAGGTTTACAACAAACAACCTCAAACACTTCTCTTTCTTTTTCTCTTATCTTTTTCCACAAAAACAAGATCCTAATAGTTTAGGATAGTATGATATAGCTCAAGTGTGGAATCAAAGTGTTTTTGGAAACAAGCAACAAAGAAAAACTACTTGGGAAATCTCTTGTATAAGATAGAAAATGAAATACCAAATCAAAATCCCAAAACCTAGTTTTCTTTGATTTTCCAAAAACCCAAAACAAATAAAGATGAGAAGTTTTTGCACTTAAAACTCTTTTAAAAACTCTTTTAAACACTTCAGAAAACTGAGAATTTTTCTCTTAAAAAACTTGGCCAAAATCCCCAAAGAGATGGAGTTATATAGGCCAAACAGAAAACTAGCCGTTAGAGCTGAGCTGGCAGCTCTGACAGGCGTCGGTCGACCGGCCCGGTCGACCGCCAACGGTCAGAAAAGTGACCGTTGGGCACTAGCGGTCGACCGGCCCGGTCGACCGAAACATCCTGAGAGTTGAACTCTCAACTCGGTCGACCGGTCCGGTCGACCGACTACAATGTGTAGCCAGCGTGCACGTCTGTGCACATCGGTCGAACGACCCGGTCGACCGGCCACTTGGTGCGGTCGACCGGTCCGGTCGACCGAACTGGCCTGGCAGGCACAGTGCAGAACTGCACAGATACGGGATTTGAAATAGGTCTTTTCACTCAATAAAAATCCCATAAATTCACAGTAAATCCACTAAATAGTTTTAATCACAATAAAAACTGTTTTTCTAAAAATATGTTTTTCTAAAACTTGTTTTTCCATAACTTCACAAAATACAAAAACAAGATATTTTGAACTTATTAAAGCATAGTGTGTATGGATATGATCCACTACACAATCATAATGAAATATCTATGTTTTTGATATCTAGCATATAACAAGGTTTTGGTTTAAAGGATATGCATGATAGAAATACCAAAAACCAACTCTTGTATTTTATCATAAACAAAACTTGTATTTTATCATACTAGATTTTTCCAAAACATGAATAGGATAGTCAAAATAAGTTTGTCTATAAGTTAAGCATGTATGTATAAATAGAAAACATCTACTATACATATAAATCTTGAAAACTTGTTTTGATCAAACTATTCATGAAAACCACACATCAAACATAAAACGTGTGTGTTTGTGCACTTGAGCATATCAACTATACTAAGCTTTACAAATGGATCTAAAACTCACAATCTAAACTAGGATACCTAAGTGTTCTCTTGAGGAACTCCATCTTCAAGTAGACTTGCTCCCAAACGCGATCCACTGAGTGCAAAGGGTATGATCTTTAAGCTTTGGCACCGGAATCACCATGATAAGCTTCCAAACACTTGTTGAAGCTAATCACCAAAACTAATATCCTGCTAATGATCTGAAACTTAGAAAACACAAGAATATTAATAAACATAACTACATGAGTTAATCATCATCAAAACTAGAGTGGAAGGCCATTGGGCCAACAATCTCCCCTTTTTGATGATGACAAAACTCATGGAGTTATATATGCATGGATTAAAGTTAAGCTTCAAAGAAGCTCCCCCTTAACTCATGCATAAACAAATAAACAATAATATGCAATGCATGACAATGCATATAAACATGGTGCTCTAGATACCAATGGAATATTCAACATAAAATATGCTCTAGATACCAATTACAAAGCAAACTCTATAAATCAATTAAACTTACTATTCTTGAGATTAAAACATAATATATGCATATAAAACATAAGCATGCATATAAAGCTCAAATACTTCTCCCCCTTTTTGTCAATCATCAACAAAGGGGTAAACAATCAAAACCATAGATAAAATGAGGGGTAAAAATCGTTCTCCCCCTTTTTGTCAATCAAAACAATGCAAACAATGTTCTCCCCTTTTTGTCTAAAACAAAAAAAATCAATAAGGGGTGACTACAAACATGATATCAATTAAAAAATATGTCAATGAAGTATCTTGATACCAATAAACAAGGATCAATATATTTATATGCTATATACATTCATGAAGAGGAAGACGCTAAGTTAGCTTCCCTACACATATGCATTACATGAAGAAGGATGACAAGCCCCAATTCACATAACACATATTATGTAATGCATAAGAGGAGATGTGAAGCTCCCCCTACACACGTATATCATATAAAGAAGAGTTGTCAAGCTCCTCAATTTATATATACTCGACATGAATCTATATGTAAGAGAGATGTTAAGCTCTCCTTGCATATAGGAATTACAAATCAAAATTTTGAATATTTTCTTTAAACAACTTTTTGAGATACCAATTGTAATTAAACATAACAAATTTTGAATGTCTAAACACAAATTTTGATACCAATTGTAAGAATATATTTCATTTTTGAAAATATATAAATAACAACTTTAATCATATGTTCAAAATAACAACTTTTAATCATAAAGAGTGGGAGTACAAATACCAATTGAAGTACAAAATCAAATTTTCTCCCCCTTTATGAAAAACAAACTAAAGACATGCATAGTCTTGATAACAATTTAAAAGTAATCAATTTAAACAAAATTGAAACTCAAGCACTAGCATAAACACAAACATATATATGTATGAAAGATAGATACCAATAGAAATTGATATACTTGGAATTTAAAGCATACATACATACAAAACATATATGAGTATACAAGAAGATCAAAATGATACCAATTGAAAGAGTTCAATGATACCAATTGACATAACAATAAGTTCAAGTGTATACATCATATTCTCTACCACCCAATCATAATTCAAGTTTTAAAGATTTTCAATTTAGGGCATACATGAACATGATCTCCCATCCTACCGCCCTTGGAAGGTAGGGGTTTTCAAAGATAGATTTGAAAATGTAGTTTTGTTTGAAAATCACTACCAAAATGAAGAACACCGCAACTAGTTAAATGGTAAACTTGTTAACTAGCACGAACTCCTTCAAGCAAGGAATAAAACAAAAATGAAATTCACATGATAATCATTACTCTAACCAATAAAGCATAACTCATGAGAAACAAAACATGAGCAATAGACATGAGTGTACAAAAATATGTGAAGATCATAATCATGAAAAATATTTCATTAGCTCAATTTTTCTTTAAAACACGAAAATCATCAAAACTATCTAATCTTCAAGGCATATGTATGTCTAATACAAACTAAAGTATACATACATATCCAAAACATAACGAGTCCACAAAATATATGCATGAAGGCACGTGGCTCAAAAGATGTATATGTATAAGATAGTTTGAACTAGATAGACATATACATGAAGTTAAACATAAATACATGAACATGAAAAACTAAATTTTCATCACAACAAATTTCATTTCAAGGTATATGTATGAATTGTCAACATGAAGTATACATACATATCCCTAAACACAATTGAGTCCAAATATAGATTTGCATGAAAGGCAAATGACTCAAGGGTATACATGTATATCTTAAGTTTGGCAATACAAACATATACATGAAGTGAATACACAATCATAAAACACATTCAAAAATGAGAATACAAGTATAAGATGTATGAATCATCAAAACTAGACTATACTAGCACATCTAATGGGTTCAAATAAGCATTCAAGCTCAACATATATAGATTTATTTGTAGCCCACTCTATGTACAAGTATATAACTAGTCTTAATGAAGACTAACACTTAAACATATATTCAAAACATGACGCATCAAAAACACATATAAAAATCATCATGATAAAAGTCATCATGGAAAACTAAAACATGATTATTATGTGAATTCACATGTATTAGATTCATGATGTACATTATAGCTTAAATATAAGTGAGAACACTAAGTATGGGATCATATAAGCATGTGTGTCTCAATTACTATACATGTATGTCAAGGATCTAACAAACATGGAATGAACATACTAATCCAATGACAATAAAAACATGCTATAAACTATGAACATGAAAAGCATGTAAACAATAAATGGGAGTAAAGGATTGTTACAAAAAATGAAGAAGCAACTCTCCTTGTCTCCAAAACCTGGTGGTCATCTCCACCAACCTTCCCTTGAAAGTGATGCATCCATTTGATTTTCATGAAGTCCGGAACGCATCCACTCCAAGGTGTCATCACTCTCACGTCATGTGAGAGCCCACACCTACATCAAAAACAATAGGAGGGGTGGTCTTTGGTACCCACATCTTGTTGGGTCCATGGGGGTTAGTCCCTTCTCTAACCCAAACAAACTTCTTTGCTAAATTATCAATATTTAATCTATCAAAACAAATTTAGCAAGGTGGCCCTTACGTCCACAATGTGTACAAGTGTACACATGAGCATACATATGGTGATGGGTGTGTCCGTGAGGAGCATGTGTATGTCGTGGAGGGTGTGCATGCATAAAGGATGGAACTTGTTTCTTTCGAACCAAGGATTCCAATCGTGTATGGTTCTTAGCACATTGGCTCATAGTGGAGCCCAAACAATCTACTCTCTTCTTTAGCATACAAATATCATCATTAATCCTAGAAGAAGAGGTACATGCATTAGGTAGACTAGATGAAGAAGCTACACTAGCATGGCAAACATGTGCATCAATCTTATTTTGTAAAAATTCATTTTTCTTTAAACATGCATCAAATCTTTAGAAATTGAAGCAATCTTAATTTTCAAAGAATCATTTTCTTTTAAAACAAAATCAACTTTTGAAGACAAGTTTTCATTTTTCTTCAAAAGAACATGGCAATCATTTTTATTTTTCAAAAGTTATTTTCTTTAAGTGCAAGATCAAGTTGAGATTTTAATGAATCCCTTTCATTATAGACCTCAACCTTCTCTTGCAAAACATTGGTAAGTCTAGCATGCAAACTCTTATTTTCTTGTTCAATTCCTAGACTCTTCTTTTTCAACAAATTATATTTTTCTATCAATTTTTCACAAACTATGGAAAGTTCTTCATTCAAAGCATGAGGATCAACATAATCATTTGAAGAACTGGCACAATCATTACTATCTAGTTGAGATTCCGAATGTACCTCAAGGGAGTCATTCCCTTGGACCATGTAGCATATAGAGTTGGATTCTCCACTAGATTCCTCTTCTTGGATTGGACTTGAAGCTTGGAGGTGGTGGTTGTAGTCAACTTGTTCCACACTGCAAAAGCGGAATCAAGATTAGAAACACACATAAGATAATCTTTAGGTAATGTGCTTCTAATAGCCTCTAGGGCTTGTGCATTGGCCCCTATATGATTGCAATCACCAAGATAACATCTCTTGGTGGCGGCAAGGAAAACATGCAAACCTAGGGTCTTTAGGTACATGGACATCCTATACTTCCAAACATCAATGTTGGAAGGGTCAAAGCTAGGAGGGGTCATGAAGTCCATGGTAAACTATATATGAAAGTGCAACAAACAAATGCAAATGAGATTAGCAAGCAAATGGATCACTCCTAGGATGTTAAGCCTAAGTATCAGGAGCACTAGCTCTGATACCAATTGAAAACACCTAGAGGGGGGGTGAATAGGTGTAAGTGCTAATCAAAGAAACTTAATGCAAACTAAGTGCGCTAAATGCGGAAGCTAATGCAAATTATGCACAAACTAATACAAAACAACAAGTGTAGCCGAATCCCCTTGCGAGGCTCTGGACTAACTCCCCGTGATTCCCCTTGAAATGGGTTGAGGTGCTATGTGAAGCTCTTGTTGGATGAGTATAAGTTAGGCACACACACACAAGCAATCCAAGCAATATGAAATACACACAATCAAGCCAAGCATATAATAGATATGACAATAAGAAATGCAAGGCACAACACAAGCAATATATGATATGAATGAATCAATGCTCAACACAAGCAAGTATGATATGATGATGAGTTTGATGCTGCACAATGTAAAGAGAGAGAGTAGAGAGACAATGGATCAAAAACGCAAACACCAAGATTTTGTTCGAGTTCGAGCACCTTGCTCTACATCCCCGCCTACACCACCGTGTAGGATTTCCACTATCTCAACTCCCACCGAGGGAACCTCTACCAAAGAGGATTTCTTACAACTTAGGAGTACCGAACTCCTCTCTCAAACAACACCTCCTCACAACCGAGGGGTTAGGCCCGTAGCCAACTCAACAACCAATCCACACACCTCTACCGAAGAGGCTCAAACCAAACTCCACCTCTACCTAAGAGGGAGCAAACCAATACCACTCCGATCACCTCTACCGAAGAGGGATACAACAAATAAAGGAGGGTTTACAACAATGAGGTTTACAACAAACAACCTCAACACTCTCTTTCTTTTCTCTTATCTTTTCCACAAAAACAAGATCCTAATAGTTAGGATAGTATGATATAGCTCAAGTGTGGAATCAAAGTGTTTTTGGAAAAAGCAACAAAGAAAAACTACTTGGGAATCTCTTGTATAAGATAGAAAATGAAATACCAAATCAAAATCCCAAAACCTAGTTTTCTCTTGATTTTCCAAAAACCCAAAACAAATAAAGATGAGAAGTTTTGCACTTAAAACTCTTTTAAAAACTCTTTAAACACTTCAGAAAACTGAGAATTTTCTCTAAAAAAATTGGCCAAAATCCCCAAAGAGATGGAGTTTATATAGGCCAAACAGAAACTAGCCGTTAGAGCTGAGCTGGCAGCTCTGACAGGAGTCGGTCGGGGGGGTCGACCGGCCGGTCGACCGCCAACGGTCAGAAAAGTGACCGTTGGGCAACTAGCGGTCGACCGGCCCGGTCGACCGAAACATCCTGAGAGGTTGAACTCTCAACTCGGTCGACCGGTCCGGTCGACCGACTACAATGTGTAGCCAGCGTGCACGTCTGTGCACATCGGTCGACCGACCGGTCGACCGGCCACTTGGTGCGGTCGACCCGGTCCGGTCGACCGAACTGGCCTGGCAGGCACAGTGCAGAACTGCACAGATACGGGATTTGAAAATAGGTCTTTTCACTCAATAAAATCCCATAAATTCACAGTAAATCCACTAAATAGTTTAATCACAATAAAAACTGTTTTTCTAAAAATATGTTTTTCTAAAACTTGTTTTTCCATAACTTCACAAAATACAAAAACAAGATATTTTGAACTTAAAAGCATAGTGTGTATGGATATTCCACTACACAATCATAATGAAATATCTATGTTTTTGATATCTAGCATATAACAAGGTTTGGTTTAAAGGATATGCATGATAGAAATACCAAAAACCAACTCTTGTATTTTTTATAAAACAAAACTTGTATTTTTATCATACTAGATTTTCCAAAACATGAATAGGATAGTCAAATAAGTTTGTCTATAAGTTAAGCATGTATGTATAAATAGAAAACATCTACTATACATATAAATCTTGAAAACTTGTTTTGATCAAAACTATTCATGAAACCACACATCAAAACATAAAACGTGTGTGTGTTTGTGCACTTGAGCATATCAACTATACTAAGCTTTACAAATGGATCTAAAACTCACAATCTAAACTAGGATACCTAAGTCTTCTCTTGAGGACTCCATCTTCAAGTAGACTTGCTCCCAAACGCGATCCACTGAGTGCAAAGGTATGATCTTTAAGCTTTGGCACCGGAATCACCATGATAAGCTTCAAAACACCTTGTTGAAGCTAATCACCAAAACTAATATCCTGCTAATGATCTGAAACTTAGAAACACAAGAATATTAATAAACATAACTACATGAGTTGATCATCATCAAAACTAGAGTGGAAGGCCATTGGGCCAACATCTCCCCTTTTTGATGATGACAAAAATCATGGAGTTATATATGCATGGATTAAAGTTAAGCTTCAAAGAAGCTCCCCCTTAACTCATGCATAAACAAATAAACAATAATATGCAATGCATGACAATGCATATAACATGGCGTTCTATATACAATAGGAATATTCACATAAAATATGCTCTAGATCCAATACAAAGCAAAACTCTATAAATCAATAAACTTACTATTCTTGAGATTAAAACATAATATATGCATATAAAACATAAGCATGATATAAAGCTCAAATACTTCTCCCCCTTTTTGTCAATCATCAACAAAGGGGTAAACAATCAAAACCATAGATAAAATGAGGGGTAAAAATCGTTCTCCCCTTTTTTGTCAATCAAAACAATGCAAACAATGTTCTCCCCCTTTGGTCTAACAAAAAAAAAAATCAATAAGGGGTGACTACAAACATGATATCAATTAAAAAATATGTCAATGAAGTATCTTGATACCAATAAACAAGGATCAATATATGTTATATGCTATATAAATTCATGAAGAGGAAGACGCTAAGTTAGCTTCCCTACACATATGCATTACATGAAGAAGGGATGACAAGCCCCAATTCACATAAAACATATTATGTAATGCATAAGAGGAGATGTGAAGCTCCCCCTACACACGTATATCATATAAAGAAGAGTTGTCAAGCTCCTCAATATAATATACTCGACATGCAATCTATATGTAAGAGAGATGTTAAGCTCTCCTTGCATATAGGAATACAAATCAAAA
>JAVJIF010016208.1:0-90960 GCA_038442645.1 Agave tequilana | reverse complement strand
TTTGTGTTTATATTGTATCTTTTGCTTTTGAACTTGGTTGTGATAAAAGATACATGTAATGTGTAATATTTTATCATATTTTGTGATGACTTGTACTTGTACTTTTATGTTGGCATATTTATGGATATCACGCTTTGTCGTGTACTCTGATTCTTGTTGTACTTATTGCTTAGCGTATATGCGTGGGGATATTTTCTGACCTACGTATATACGGTCGCAGTGACGTCTCCGTATCCGTGGGATCGGGGCGTTACATCCATAGATGTACTGGCCGCATTTGGTTATGTACGGGCATGTGCAGAGAGCCATCCATAATGGATTGATCGACCGCATACTCACAGGATAATCAAAAGAAATATTGTCATTAATACCCATTCACCTTCTTCCTCAGAAGGAGTATTACATTTGGGGTCAATGAGACATGCTGTGTAATTGGTTCGCCAGTTAGAATGGCCGGCATGCCCGCCTCGGACTCTGAATCTGCTTCATTGCCACTTCACTGTCATCTGGAAATGGCTCCTCATGCGTTCCACGACCTCTTGATACAGGGAGAGCGCGTTGTGAAGTAATTTTCCACGCCTTTTAAGGGTTGCCTTTCGGCAAAGACAGTTCGTACTGTCGTTATCATCCTCCACATATTTGAAGCACTGGTGGAGGGTATAAGGGACGATCCAGTTGGCATGGATCCATGGCCGTCCTAGCAGCAGGTTATATGACGTGTCAGCGTCAATGACATAACACGTCACCTCTGACTTGAGGCTTCCGATTCTGCAACGGAGCCGAATCTTCCCAAGTGGATGGCTGCTCCCGGCGTTAAAACCATATATTGTAGTAGTGGTTGCGGACAACCTGTACAGTGGTATGCCGAGGAAATAGAGAAGCCGTTTGGGATGATGCTGAGTGCCGACCCCGGATCGACTTGTACTCTTTCAATGCATGTTGAACCGATATATCCGGGTAGTACAGAGGTCGATCATGCTTGTTATCTTTGAGAAGCATATCACTTCCGCCGTGAAGGTAATAGCAGGCACCTTCGATTGTATATGATGGCATTCTGGGCAAGAAGACTGGGCGTCATGATTAGAGACCTCTGGTATGCATGTAGAAGAGTCTCTGAGTTGGCCAAAGCATCTCTGAGCGCTTCTCGTGTCTCTTTGGAGAGACGCAGGAGCTCGTGTATTGTGATACGAGCTGGGATATTGGCCAAGTGGGCCAGTATATCGAAAGCGAAAGGGCGTATCAAGCCCTTGGCCTGACGGTTTCTTCAACACATGGTTCGAACCGTGCTCTTTAGGCTTTTCTCTCCCTTTGGTCGGGACTGGAGTGGATGCAGGCGTTGGTGCTGACGTCGTTTGCTGTTGTGTCTCGTCAGCAAGCTTCTCATACTGTCTCAGGTACGACTTTCCAGACGGGTGCCGTCTGTTGAGGTGCGTCTGCTTGCGCGTGCAAGCATGCTTTTCTCCTTCTGAATCACTGAGGAGGAAGCTGAAGTAAGGTTGTCATCATATGGCAGGACAGAGATGACATTGCAGGACTTGCCCTTTTGCCGGAGCCTTCGACGTCCGCTGTACGTCTTGGACGAGGTCAGGGTGTATCCACATAACTTCCTCTGTCTCCAATGTCAAGGGAACGAGACCCTTGTCATTTTTAGCTATGGCTGAAGAATGCTTGACTTCCCACCGCGGTGTGGGGGGGCTGGATAGGTCCCGTCAGGAACCATGACCTTTTGGGCTGTGCCGAACTCAAGAGTCACCCATATTGGCAGTGACTTTCTTCTGCTCCGTCTTCAGTGTGAGGACGCCGGCGTCAATCAGGGCTTGTATCCGTCTTGAGGACATAAACACTTGTCAGTAGGATGGTGAATCATCCTATGATAGAGGCAGTATTGGGGTCGTTTGTGCGCCCTATCTCATCAGGACGTCGAGCATCGGCAGCTTCAGCTTATTCCCTTTGTGAGCAGATGGAATATCGTAACCACCTGATCATCTTGAAGGAGTACTATTTTGGAGGGAACTTGGGCTCCTGATTGTTGAAGCCGCTCTTCTTGGCCTTCGACTGCACGTCTCCGGATAACTCTACGGACATAATCTCTTCCCCTTAGCTTGGGAAGACTGAGGCGGGTCGCCGCGTCCTTTGTTGTTCGTACCCCATTTGCCTCTGGGGGCGGATGGCTCGAACTTTTTTAGCCGACTTCTCAGCTATCTCAGCTTGTTCGACCAATCCTTCCAAGTGTGGGCTTTGACAGCCCCCATGCGAACTTCTACTTGATCCAGAAGTTTGCCTGCATGTTTGTAAGAGCATGGGTAACGGCATCCCTGCTGGAACATCAAGGATAAGTTTCTGAACCGCTCAATGTAGTCACGGACAGATTCGCCCTTCTTCTGCACGGTGGAGAGGAGCTTGTCCATGGTCACTTCAGTGTCGTCCTCATAGAAGCGAGGAGAGGAACCGAGTTTCTAGGTCAATCCAGGAATTGATAGAACCTGGAGGGGGCTTCGGAACCAGTCGAATGCCACGCCCTTTAGAGTGCCAATAAACACCTAGCCATGATGGCGTCGTTGCTTATGACATTACCAGTCTGAGCAAGAAAATAGTAGATATGCTGATTGGGCGAGCTCTTACCATCATACGTATGCAACGTTGGTGGTTTGAACTTTGGCGGATATGGCACCGAATCCCATTCCAGTGGGTAAGGACGGACTACCCCCACTTTCTTCAATTCATCCTTCTGAGCCAGGGATGAAATTTGAGCTTGAAGGCCTTAAGGACTTCGGCATCCAGGGAAGAGCCCCTTAGATCTCTCCGTCTTGGGCGGATCATTGCTGAGATGTCCCTCCTCGTCATGATTACTCCGGTATCATCATTTCGGTTGCTGAGGAGCTGAGCGAGCATCTGTTGAATATTGTCCAGGTCTCTTGCTGAGTTCTAGAGGTCTGCTCCTGAGCTTCCAAACGCCGACGAAGGTCGTCATTGGCGTTATCGGTCATATTGACCGATGCTTTGTCCGTCTGTATAGAACTGACTGTTGCTGAAGAGGCATACCCGCTGTCTTCATCTTTTCCATCAGATGATTGGGGTGATCGCCTGGGTGATGGCGGGATCAGGGCCGTCGAGAAAGAAGGTTGCTCGTAATTGTAGGGTATTGCCACCCTGGATCTGGTGTTTCAGAAAAACACCTCTTCTTGTACCGAGACCTCGCCTAGGCCTGGAGTATAATCTGGATCTGGAGAACTGTAAGGGGGACCATCAGATGTCTGACTCCCCTTGCGTCGCTCTCGGCCTCTTCCCGGTCATATTGACGGAGGCGGAGATTGGATCTGGTGGGGCGCCCCTTCCGCGATGCCTCGTAGGAGCATGTGCGGACAACCGATCAAACACGATTGCCGGTGCGGAGATACAGCCATGTTGGATGTACGCGCGGCAGCGGGTTGAATGGATTGTCACAAGTCGGCATCCTCTTTGACAACAGGGAAAGTAATTCGGAGGGGCTCGGCTTCCGCTTGCTTACCAGGAATTCTCGTAGGTCAGGCCCAACAGAGCCTGGATAACTTCGCAGAGAAGCTTTTTCGAAGTGTACATGGGACGATACTCCGTTCTTCTTATCCCTGCAAAAGGGATTAGCACTGAATAGTGCTTCAGATCTAGATTTGCCAGCAGGTGCGAACTTAGTGCTTGATGAACTAGAGAGCGGAGCACGCCGAGTGCTTTATCCGCTATTCCGCCGCGAAGGGGATTAGCCTTAGATGACTCTTTGGCCTTAGCCTCGCGGCCTTCGATCCAATGAGTATGCTTTGGTATGGTGGCCCGTTTGTGAAAGCGAGGCTGTCAGAAGGCTTTGCTGCCTTTGATTTGAGCGACGGTATGATCGCCGTCGGGACTTCATGATTGGCAGCATCGTTAGGGTAGATAGGCATCTTATCCTTTTCTTCGCGGGAGAGGCGCAGTTTCGACGTGACTACACCGGAAACCTCGGTTGCAGACTGTGCTTGGGCTTCCATATCCGCCTGACGGAAGATGCTTAGGTTCACGAGGAACCTGAATAGCCACAGCGGGGCTATGGGGTGTTGGCCAAATTCTGCCTCTGGTTTCTGATTTGAAACCTTGGTCGTGAAGACCTTCCTGTGCTTCCGTGCTCGAAGCGTCAGGTCACCCCAGAGAGGACTTCTTAAAAATCTTCCTGGTCGATCTGGATGACCAAGTTCTCAAGAGTGCAGGGCTCGGTCTGCGGGCATGCTTCCTTGTTGCGCCAGAGCACCACAGCAGGTTTGCAGGGAACCTTTTCAGTCTCCGCAGAGACTTTCCTTGAAGATTTAGCCAGAGAAGCTCTGGCTGCACCGACTTTGTTGAATTCAGAGATAGACCGAGGTCTGATGTCGCATTGCGACACTTGATCTCAGCAGAGGAGAATACTTCCCAGCGGAGTCGCCATCTTGTTTTCCATTATGTTGCAAAGGGGAAAAACTTACAAAAAAAAGAGTTTGAGGAGCTAAATTACAAGTATTCTTAAAAAAGATTACAAGTAGATTCCTCAGAGATTTGGGAAAATGTGCCGATAGGAGTCTGGTCAGCGCGCGACCACTTGTCCCTTTGACGATGCGAGCGATAAGATTCCCTTCTCGCCGGTTCCGGGAATCAGAGAACAGAGGATTGGGTAGAACCCTCTTGATACTTCTCAAAACCGCCTTCTGTGAGGAATTCCTTCTCGCCTGGTTCGGAGATTCTTGAGGAAAAGAGGTTGCTAGGGTATCGCCACCCTGAAAGGAGAAGTATTTCTCTTGAAAGGTCTCTGAATTAGAGAACGCACGGTGCGTTATGAAGAAGTCCGATTCTCCTGATCAGCAGAGGATTGATTTGGGAGCAGAAGCCCACTTTGATTGATCGCCGATCTCTCGAAAGCCTCCCCCTTGTGCCCTGGCGGGCTATTTATAGGGAGAGCAAGGGTATAATCGTCCCCTTGAAGATATGGAAACAGATTGAACCGAATCTGTTTAAATCTGGAAAAGTAGCCTTGCTGCGAGGCTAGGATAGCTTCTGCGGAGCTAGAAAATGGGCAAGTCGGTTGATCTTTCTGATTGTTTCGATCCTTTCCATATCGTTGGAGGATTTTCTCTGATCCTCTTACTCGTTTCAAGAGAGTCAAGAGATTGCGGCAATCACCTGCCATATTTGAATCCTAATTGGATTTGATCAGATTGGATCCGATCTCATCAGGAGATTTGATTGGTCAAAGGTTGACCATAGCAGACCAATAGCGGAGCTGCCCGCTTTGAAGCTCATAGCGGAGCTAGAGGCAACTCTTGGCGAGGTCCGAAAAGAGGCTTTTCGGCGAAGCTATCAGTTAGCTTCCTGGCGATGCTCTGGATGATGCTAGCCTCTCAAACGAGGTTATCTCCTTGGGCTAATGTAATGCTAAATGCTAGCATTTTAGACTGCTGAGGTCTGTTTAGAAAACAATCCGGGTTCACTGCTCTACTTGCTGGATCAGTGGAGTCCGAACCGCTTCCTTGTCCCTTGGAGGTGGGTGGTGGAATAAAGGTCTTCAGCTTGTCTGTCCCTTGTCTTTTGTAAATGTCAACAAGTTTAGACATCATTCGGACCAATGAGAATCTTGTCTTTTTTAAGTGTCAACAATAACAAAATAAAAGAAATGAAGAAACCTACCTACACTATCCTAAAAATAGAAACCTAGCCTAAAAATAAAAACGCTTCGTTCAGGCCTCTGCAGGGGTTTATATAGGCGAAGGAGCCTTCTAGAAGACGAGACGGGGCCACGCGTCGAAAATCGACGCATGGCCCCACCACAGGACCGCGGATCCGCGGCCATACCAGGGAGTTAGCTCCTGCTTTGGTACGGGGATGCGTCACGCTTTTAGGATCTTCCTGGTATATCCCTTTTCTGGTAATTTCGCCCGAATATTCGTCTGACGTGAGCAAAGGTCTAGGTCGACGTATCTTCTAGAAGATCCCTTGCTTGGCCTCCAAGTGATGTAGATTTAATTATCCTAAAATGGGTTTAATTAAGCTCTTATTACTCCTTTACCCTTACACTCTTGATTTACCTGCAAGAGAGACCAAATACGGTTTAGACCGATATTTATTCATAAATTGTTGGAAAAATGCGATATAATAATGCAGAATTGTAGACTAATCACACCCCCACACTTATCTTTTTCTCGTCCCGAGCAAAACAAGAAAAGAAAAAACTATGCTACAAATGTTATTACACCACTTTCGCAGGTGACGCGATTGCACTGAGCGTGTGCAACAAGCCATTAAACCTCTAGGTTACCCTAAATGAGGAGTGTTGTCTCCTGAGGGTTTTCAGCGGATTGCACCCATAAAAGCCATAAAGAAAGAAGATAAATGTTAGTATTTTTGTAACCCCCTGCTCCCTGATGTACGTATCACAGTATCAGTACGCGATACGGCGTTATATTATTGATTTGACCTCTGTGGTAGTCCGATTGAGCCAATTTCAGTTTCAAAAAATCATTTCTAATATTTTAGATTTTTAAGATTTTCTGGAATTTTTGGATTATTTTGGAAAATCTCCGTAGTCGGTGTCGACCGATACCGATAATTTGCTCTACGATTTTTAATTACAAACGGAGTTGTATTTTGTGAATCTGCCTTCACCATGTCTCTTAGAATCATGTTATCTACGTTAGAGTATTTTTGGGGATTTTTCCGAATTTATCGAAAATCCGGACAAACCGGTGTCGCCCGGTACCGGCGACATCTTTCAGGATTTTTAACTTGCAAACCGGACAATATTTTTAGAATCCGATTCACATTACTCCTCAGCAGAATATTTACTATTGTTCATAATTTTTGGGGACTGTTCGGGACTAGTCAAATTTGACCACATTAAAATAATATTAATTTAATCTTTTTCTTTTCTTTCTTTTCTTTCTTTCTTTCTCTCTCCAATCAACTCCTTTCTTCTCCCCAAGCCAACGACCCATTCCCACCGCCTTTTCTCTCTCTTCTTCCCCCTTAAAAATCTCTCTCTCCCTCTCTAATTCACAAATCCTCTCTCTCCTCACTCTCTTTCTCTCTCTCTCTCTCTCTCTCTCTCTCTCTTCTCTCTCTCTCTCTCTGTTTCCCCCTTCTCTGTTTCAGGCCAGGGGTGGGGCTTGACCCGCACCGCGGCCAGAGGTGGCCGGCGCCACGCGCCGCCGGTCAGGCACCGCCGGCTAGGCTGCCGCCGGCCAGGGCGCCACCCCTCTTTCCTTCTTCTTCTTTTCTTTTCTTTTCTTTTCTTTCTTTCTCTGTTTCTTTCCCCCCTCTCTGTTTCTCTCTTCCCCTCCTCTCACTCTCTCTGTCCTGTTCGGCTGAGCCGCCGCCGGCAGGCCGGCCGCCGCGCAGGAGCAGCAGCAGCAAGATGTTGCTGCTGTGTTCTTCTTTCCTTGTGGGTTTGGGTAAAACCCAACCCATTAACCCCTAATGGATTAAGTTGTAAACCCATTAACCCTTTAAACCCAATAACCCGATACCCATTAATTTAAGTTAAACGGGTTTGGGTTGTGGATCTGGACCCGACCCGTTATGAGCCAAACCCGCATCTGAAACCCAATAAAGTATTCGGGCGATATCGGGAGCATCCGGACTCCGATTTGGATGATTCTGGATCCGTTGCGATCGTGAGAAAGAGAGCTAATTTCCCATGGCTAGTTGGTGAGTGTTTCATTTATAAATATATTTATTCATGTTAGATTGGGTGACTACTTTAGTCCATAAATCGTAAATGTGAATAAATCACGAACATGGTACTTCAGCGACACTTCATGATAAGACAACTATCACATATACGTAAGAGATGAGTCTATCTACTTCACGCGAGTTAGGTACATTGCTCACATCACTTGCCATGGTCACTTTGTTACTGCTACATGTATACTATCACATGATACAGTCACCGTCACAGCCCCACCACTACACTCGACCAGTGATTGCATGTCAACCTCTGATACACGACATAGAACCATATCATTTCATGTTCATGACCAATGTTCCATGGATACACGACACTGACATGTCATGTGCTAGTCTCACCGTCCCACAGATATGCTAATGCACAGACACTGTTATTTCATGAGGCCCTTGTGCATGCTTCACTCATACATTGATACTGCGCATCATTACATTATTACTGCATAGTCATGAACTACAGCTACCCGGATATGCTATTATACTGCTATATGGCTAGGCTATACACAGTTACTTCATGATCTTATACCACTGGACCCATCGACCTACATGCATTGATTGTCTATATATTCCTGTTTGCATGGATCATGATGTATATTAGTACTTCATGACTATTCCTGGATTCCCGTTATATTGAACACTATTTCTGTTACATGTATTATTGTTCCATGTGATTCTGGTATTCCTCTTATATGATTATTTCATGTTACTTATATGGATATTCCCGTTACTGAACATGAGAGCTGTTGATACACGATATATGGAATCCACATCTATTGTTCCCGTTTCATGTTATTATTCCCGTTATATTGTTCCCGTTTCCCGTTATATTGTTCTATGCTATCAACAGAGCTCTGGTCCAGTTATCATGTTACCCGTATCATATATTGTATTGGTTCTTGTTACATTGTATATTTGACATATCAGATCATAAAGAGAACTTGGGTATGGGGGAGACTTGACGGTTGACTAGATCTTGTCGGGTGGATGTCTGGATCCATTGTTTGTCCCACTACAGGGGACGGGGTAGTGCTGGCTACCATCTATTACTCATGAGCTCCCGTTTCCCGTTATTATTTTAGCTCATTGAGATTCTGTTACATGTTACAGACTTAGCGGGCTGGCCCTGGTCTCAGCAACCAGGGATCTGTTTAAGGCCGTTGTCCCGGTATGCACGGGATACACCCACCTGACTAGAGCTCCTCGACCATGGGTTTCCAATGAACATAATAAAACAGTATACACAATAGTGACGTCGGGAACACTTGTTATTTGGTCACTCTCTCGTTTGGATAATGGTATCCGTAGGCCATGTCCGGATGGATTCGACTGGAGTGCGGGCTCCAGTATGAACTGCCAGTGGTATGGGACACTGGAAGAGATTGATTAAAATACTAGGTGGTACTGATTGCTACTATTGTCTAAATGACATGACTTGCCTGACATGTATGCTATCTTGTTACTGGTCCTGATAATTTATCCGCTATCATGTTACATGGATATTTGTTACTTTACCTGGTACATGTTACTCTTTCTATGGTGGCATACTATGCATGTTCTGCATTGCATCTATTCTGTTTGCTGTATACCTTACAGATATCATTACTGTATGCACAGCCCACCTGCATGTTCATATTGCATTTGCCCACCTGCATGTTCACTTCTATCACGTCATCACCAGACAACAGTATTTATGATATAACCTAACTATAGACATGACCCGATGATAACCGGCTTAGTGATGGTATTAAACGATGACATGTATATATTTCTACTGCTTATTATATCCTTATGGTATCACTAGTACAACATTATGTATTATATATTATTATCGTGCTTGTATTACTATTATATATATTACTGCCTCCTTCATTTTACCACTCACTAGGTCGCTTTCTGACGACCCTGGGTTTGCGTGCCCAGGTTGGAGATCTGAGCTCTCGTATTATCAAATAGTCCAGTGGATTCACATAAGAGATTTTACCATCGAGACCCTTCATAGGTATCTTTGCGCTTTGTTCCTGTTATCTTATTGATCCCTATTTTTATATCTGTTATGATCACTAACCCCTTTCTGCAGGTATTCTTGTACTTATTCCTGCTTGGAACCATTGTGTCTATGTAGGTGATTCCCTGTACTGAGGCTTAACATACGCGTGAGGTTGTTTTCACGTCGCGTATGTACGTCGCCATAACGTCCCCGTACCTGCGGGATCAGGGCGTTACAATTTTGAAAAACACATTCTGAAAGAGAGATAAGTTTTCAAAATATTTTTGCATAAATATAAGCGATCTAAGGTCATAAGTCCACTAAAAATCATTCTTCCTTAAACTTAGTCTCTATGCAAGATCTTGTCTTCAATTAAGGTAAGAATTTAAAATTAGATTGAATATTTTATCTTTCATAAAACCTAGATAATATGCACATTGTGATAGTGAAAATTTCTGGGATTTCAACTCTAACCATCAAGCCATTTATTTTTTATATATGTTTTTTCTTTTTCTTTTTTCTTTTTATTTTTTATTTTTATTTTTTCCTTCTTCCCTTAGTTTTCTTAGGCTTTCTAGTTCACCCATGTAGCAAGCCTTTAACCAATGACTCCCAAACCAGACGGTCCTAGGGCATCAGATGAGAAAACATCCCTCGGGTTTGGGACTCGAGTAAACAAGGCAACAAAACTAAGGGAGATTTATTTGTTTCTTTTGACCACCGTTAGGCGTGAATAATCATGCTTCTTGAGGTATAATTATCCAGCTTAATAGGTGATGTTTTATTTATACCATGTATATATAAATTTTTTTTTGCTTTATGGCATTTTAGGTCTTTGTTTCCATCCCAAAAATTGTGTAAGTGTAAAGTGCATACTATCTAAGGCAAAAAAATTCAAGAAAAAATTATCTCCCCAATCTTTTATACTTAACCTATAATTTTAAACAAGATCCATTATTTCGACTAGGTTTAAGATGTCATAATTGAGATTTTCTTAGTTTCTAAGATCATCTTAATTTTCTTAAAAATAGATCAAAACTTTATCCCTTATTTCAAAAAATTTTTAAGAAAGAGAAAATTCCTATACAAAAGGGAAGATTTCTAAAAGCATCTTAAAAGAAGTGTAAAAGAAAGAAAATCTAAAAACTCTACGTTAGTAAACCCTCCTCCACACTTATCTCATGCATTGTCCTCAATGCATCGTGATGTATGTATGCATGAAACAAATAGAGAGGGAAGGAAAAATCACCTCAAGGTGGTGGCTTCGGTGGTGGTCTGATTGGTCCATGAAATGCGGCCCAATCCAACTTGCGTGGAGTCCGGAGGAACCCACTAGAGACCTCTATAATATAACCCACTAGAATAATGTATATATTTATGATTTTTATTAAAAAATTTACTCTATCTAATTTCTAAATTTTCAAAATAATTTTAGAGTCAAATTTATCAAGACCCTTGTCCCAGAATGGAATGATTAACTTGGACTCAGGAAATACAAGAACTAATACCGACTCAGGAAAAAGACTTAAGTCAAATAAAGATTCAGGAGTCGAGATTGGTTCAGGAAGTGGGTCCAAATCAAGAAGATGAAGCTCAAGTCCACATTTATTTTCCCATAATGGAATGTGACTTTCTAAGATTGGTGATTCAAGCTCAAAAATGACAGGTATGAGAATCAAAACTGACTCTAAATGTTGCTCAAATTGGGTAACATAATAGGAGTCAATATTGATTAAGGAATTTAAACTGAATCACAAATTTGAGGATCAAAGTCACATTTCTCATTGAATTCAATTCCATAAAAATGAGAACTTGCCAATTTATCAATGGGACTTTCAAAAGTATGAAATTGGTCAAGTTCAATATGATGATCATAAAAGATTGGTGATTCAATTTCACAATGGCTGGCACTGGATCCATTACTGACTCGAAAAAAGGCCTGAATTCAGGTAAAAATACCTCAGTCAATATTGAATCAGGCAGTGAAATTGAATTACCAAGTTGAAGTTCAGGATCAGATTCATGCTCAAGTTCAATTTCAAGAAAAGGATAACTTGCCAAAGTGTCAATGTGATTTGAAGTTTGGACAAGTTCAGATGGGTGTGCTGAAATTGAATCTTGATTTTCAAAATGACAAGAGTCCTGGGTCTGATCAATAGAGTTTGGGATAGCTGAATTGGTCAAAGGTTGATAAGATAGATTTTTCTCGTTCCTATAAATGCTAACCAATTGACTCAATTGTGTTTCCAACCTATTGATAGACTCGGCAGAAGATTTTTGAAATTATAGTGCGGACTCTTACAAGACTTCTATACTCTTTTTTAGATGTGATGTATCTTCAAGTGGTTGTTCTAGAAAAGGAGTGTAGGAATCTTGGTTTCCAAAACAACAAGAGTCATGGGTCAAATTGATAGAGTTAGAGATATTTTGATTGGTAAAAGGTGATAAGAGAGAGTTTCCTCATTCCTATAAATATTGACCAATTGACTTAATTGTGTTTCTAGCCTATCAATAGACTCGTAGAAGATTTTTAAAATTGTAATGCTGAATCTTGCAAGGTTTCTATACTCTTTTCTAGACTTGATTTTTCTTTAAGTGGCTGTTCTAGAATGGGAATATAAGAATCTTGGTTTTAGAAATTTTGTGAAGAATGTGAGTCCAAAATGTTTTGAGATTGAAGCTTGGACTAACACAAGAGTTCCTTACTCGTTTCCAGGGCAGATGGTTGTTCATTTTAAGGAGGTTGAACTAAGTAAGACTCTTGAAGATATTGTGAAATTGGAGAGGCCAACATTTTCTGAAGTTGTCGCTCGGCCTCTTGCAAGTTGGCTTCTATACTCTTTTCTAACTCGGATTTTTTTCAATGGAAGGTCCAAAAAAAGGAGTATAGGAAGCGAAAATCGGAGAATGAATATTGTGTAAATTGTGGATAAGGTGGACACGGTGGACAAGGAGGTTGAAAATTTAACTCGGGGAGGTGAATCTTCATTGACTCTGTGAAGAGTTGAAATTATTTTGAAAATTATAGTCATAAGATTGTGGGTATGGGTTGTATTGATTCGGATAAGTCTAACCTGGTGTATTTGATTGGTTCTTATTGTAAAATATCGGGTTGAAATTATCCGAAACAAATGGGGTCGGTATGAAATATGGATTCATATTTAGATTGAAAGAATTGTTATTGTTGAATTCCATTTCAGAAACAATCACAAGCAAAGAAGAAAAATCAAACAACAAAACAAACAAACAAAAAGAAAGAAAAAAAATCAAAACCAAACCTATTGTACGGTTGACCTAGACCTAGACGACTCCTAACTGATCGATTACTCGGGGGAGGTTGTTGCTTGAATCCGACCACAAGCTAATCGGCCAGGTAGGGGTAAAATACAGTGGGAGGTATCCACGTAAGCAACGGGCCTTAATTATGCCAAACCACGGTATCTTCGAGGCGTAACCTCTTAATCCCCAACCTTAGACACCGATTTCACAAGAGTAAGATTCAAAACAAGTTCCACCCTCGGTCAATCTCTTAATGAGTTCGAGATGTCCCTAGGGGCTAACGTCTATCAATTTTTATTAGGATTTGTCTTGTGTGAGTGGGGAGGTGATTTTTGGGTTAAGGAAAGGTGATGAAATCCCCACCTTATATTGTATGTGTTTTTGCCCTTAAGTTCAATTCGTGCAAATGTGCAATATAAAAAGAGTATAACACAAAGCGATAAATCACCCACGTGTTTATCTATATAGACAAGAGTATAGCTAAGTAGCCATTTCGACCACAATAAGTACATCTATAAACTCTTTCATATTTAAATGCATAATGAGTGTGTGGCTTACTAGCATGTGACTTGTGTGCATGAATAGTTTTAACATGTGAAGTGTTGACATGGTGAGCATTTTTAGCATGAGTTGTTTTATCATTCTTAACATATGGAGTGTGCTTCTTTGAAAACATTTCCTCTAATTTCTTAGTATTAAAAGCACAATCTTTTAAAACATTTTCAAAATCAATAATTCTAGTTTTTAACAAAGAAAATTCATTTTCATCAACTTTTAGAAATTTAGCTTTACAAGCAACTTTATAAGCATCAAATTCTCTTTTAGTTGAAATAAGATTAGAAGAAATTTCTTCTTTTTCTTTTGAAACAATACAAGTTAGTTTTTAAGTAACTCAATTTCCTTTTCAATTTAGAGCATTCTACCTTTTTGTCATCAAAGCTTTCAGAAAGTTCAACAAAGGCATGTTCTAACATTTCTCTACTTATTTCATTTCTTCATCAAGAGGTTGAGAGGTTACCTTGGGTGTGTTTGCCATGAAACATATATTTGCCGTGTCCACCTCATCTTCAGACTCGCTTTCCGAATCCCAAGTGGCTTTGTATGCTTTCTTTTCAACCGGCCTCTTTTGCTTGAAGGAGGAAGTCACCTTTTTTCTTGAAATCCGGGCAATCGGCCATAATGTGTCCGGGCTTCCGACAATTGTAGCATATGATTCTTCTCTCCTCCTTCCCTTCCAATTTCTTCTAAAGTTGAGTTTATTTTTACGGTACATCCTCTTCACATTTCTTACTAGAAGAGATAGCTCCTCATCATGTTCTTCATCTCTTTATCGTCGTCAATAATGGAGGAAGACTTGAAAGCTATGAACTTTTTCTTTTGAGGTACCGCTTCTTCTCTTACCTTCTTTTCCATCTCATGAGTCTTAAGGTTTTAATAAGACTTATGAGATCCATTTCATCTTATCATTCAACTCCTTTAAGGTGGTAGCCTTGATCTCCCATGATGAAGGAAGAGCTCGAATCACTTTGCACACCTTTTGATCATTGCTTATATCATCACCTAAAAAGGAAAAAGCATTGGTAATTTTAGTAAACCTTGTAATCATAGAATCAATAGATTCATCTTCAAGCATTTTAAAATTTTCATATTGGGACCTTAAGAGATCTATTTTAGCTCTCTTTACTTGTGATGTCCCCTCGTGTGTGGTCAATAAGTGTTGCCAAATCTCATAGGCGGATTGGCAATGTATAACCCGTGTAAGATCATCCTCATTCAAGGCGGTGAGAAGGGAATTTTGAGCCTTAGAATTAGCCTCATATTCTTTGTAGGTAAACTCGGACCAAGTGCTCTCCTCACTATCAGGTCTACTATAGGGTTTGGTCAAGGATTTAGCAACTAAACTACCTAAGGATTGTAAAAAGATAGTCATCATAACCTTCCAAATGGGAAAATTGAGTCCATCAAATTTAGGAGGGGTCTTAATGTTGTCGGCCATTTTTACTAGTGTATGAATGAAAGAATTCAAATAGTGATTAGCAAATTTTTAGGATCTCTCTAAGGATGTTAAGCCACAAACTAGAGTCCTAACTCTGATACCAATTGAAATCACCTAGAGGGGGGTGAATAGGTGATAATGCTAATCAATGCAAGAATAAAAACTTATGATGCAACAATCACCCAAAATAAGACTAGAAGCCGAATACCCCGTGAAGGGCTCTGAACTCCTTCCTCGTGATTCCTCTAGATAAGAGTTTGAGGTGCGTATTGCAATCTTGTTGTATGAGTATTTGATTGACAAAATGAATATGAAACAAGAGAATATAGCAATCAATATATAGAACAAGTACAATGTAGCAATGAATATGAATAGCAAGTAAATGAAGCAATGAATGAGAAGCAATAAGTATAAGGCAAGGAATTAAAGTAAGAAGCAAGTAAACCAAACGCAAACACTGAGAATTTTTTCGAGGTTCGAGCACCCAGCTTTACGTCCCCGCCTTCACCCAGAAGGATTTCTAACCATTATAACTTCACAAAGAGTTACAATCACACCGAGAGTACCCAACTCCACAATCTCAAGTACAAGTATTCTCTTGGTGATCAAAAGACCACAAACTCTCTTTTGAAAAATCCCTTTCCCTTACAAAAAGCCCTGTAGAACAATGAGTAGGATTGAAGCTCTAGTACTGTAAGTGGGAAAAAGAGAAAGAATTTGAGAGAGTTTTGAAACTGAAACTTCATAAATGAGAGAGATTTTTAAGCACAAAAACCAAGAACAAAACTCTTTTGAAAGCTCTTTAAACTTTGAATATTTTGCAAAATGATTGTTGTATATACCAAAACTCTAATCACCCCTATTTATAGGATAGAGCTAAGGATTAAAGGGCAAACTAACAAAATGGTAATTAGGAAGTATTTGACCCAGAAAACAGCCCCTAAACACGTTTAGGGACAAAAAACTCGTTTTAAAACGTGTATAAAAAAATAGCCGTTACAGGCTAAAACACAGCCTCGGTCGACCGGCCGGTCGACCGGGGTTTCAAATAAAAAGAGCCGTTGCAGCCCACGGTCGACCGCCCGGTTGACCGCAACAAATAGAGAGTTGCTGTCTTTCAGTTGGCCGAAGGTCGGTCGACCGAAATGGGGTCCGGTCGACCGCCCGGTCGACCGGGAAATGTGCACACATGCACGCACCCAACGGTCAGAATCCCGATCGACCGGTCGGTCAACCGATCTGACCTGACATAGAGTCGTCGACCGGTCGGTCGACCGGCTCAGGTAAAAAACTACAATTTGAAGAGGATTTTGAGGAGATTTTGATGGTTTACAAAATAGTTTTGGTCAGAACTATGTATAATACACAAAATTGAGTTTATAAGTAAAAGACTATATTTAAAAATATTTTGTACATATATATAGGAGAAATTTTTAGAAATGACATGTGCGCAAAAACTAGTGTGTGCAGGAATTTTGAGCTTCAAACCTATTCACTATTCTTTAACAAAACTATAAAACTAAAAACAAATCTAATGAAGTCTCTTGAGCAAAATGAAGTTTTGAACCATGTAATGCCTTGCTAGAGCCTTCTCTTTTATGGACATTCCCTCTTGTGCCATATGCCTTGTTTGCTCCATGAACCTAGAAAATCTTTGCAATAGCTAAGCAATGTCCTTCAAAAATGGTACTAACCTGAAACTTATCTTGAACAAACTTATTAGTACCATATAGCTTCTATTTGTTTTGTTATCATCAAAACTTTAAACAAATGGAGAGTGTAACCTCTTGGGCCAACACAATGAAGGCTCATAAACATGTATGCAAATATAAGGAGATAAACATGCCAATCAAGCATAAAACTCATCAAATTCTTTTTCTCCTATTTGCGAAACAAAACATATATGCATAAATATAAATCCTTCTCCTCCTTTATGTATAAAGCAAGGAAAAAACATGCATATATACTAAAATACTTCTCCCCCTTTTTGTCAATCATCAACAAAGGGGTTGAAGTAAACAGGAAACAATGTTCCCCCCACAAAGAGGTGAACTCAAATCAATCAATAAAGAGATATATGCGATATACATTCATGAAGAGGAAGACGCTAAGTTAGCTTCCCTACATACATGCATTACATGAAGAAGGGATGACAAGCCCTAATTCACATAACACATAATATGCAATGCATGAGAGGAGATATGAAGCTCCGCCTACACACGGTTTACCGCATAAAGAAGAGTTGTCAAGCTCCTCAATATAAGATACACTCAATATGAATCTATATGTAGAAGAGATGTTAAGTTCCTCTTGCATATAGGCAATACATCAAAACATCTTTATAATTTTCTCAATAAAACAAAATTTTAAGATATCTTAGTAAATCAAATTTTAAGATACCAAATTGTAAATAATCATTACAAATTTTGAATTTTTAATTGTAATTGAAACATTTTATCAATTGAAATAACAATGAAATTTTGATACAAATTGTAATCTTGATACCAATGAAAGAAAGAATTTTATATCTTGATACCAATATAAATTTTCATGAATACCAATTGAAATAAATAGTTCAATTAGATACCAATTGAAACATATTATACTTTTTGATAACAATAGAAATACTAATTGTAAAAAAAATATCAATTGAAGATAATGCATAAGCTCATATAAAAGATACCAATTGAGAAATTAATTGAAAATCAAGATTTGAATTAAGCTTAGCATAAACATACTTTGTTTTTTTTTAAACGTGTAAATATCTTGAGAATCAAGTATAAATATATATGATTTGTTGGTGCTTGATTTTCAAAAAATATATATGTATGGAAAAGACAATATCAATAGGAATTGATATTATGGAAATTATGAAGCATACATATATAGAAAAGAGTATATACAAAAATAAATATCAATTGAGATACCAATTGAAATTAACAAAATGAAACAAGTATATAACTCATAACTATCACCCTTTATATGCTCAAGATAAAAGATTTTTCAATAAAGCTTACAAGGCATACTCGCCCATCCGTCCACCCATAACGGAGTTGGTAGGGGTTTTCAAAAATAGGGTTTGAGAATATTTTTATAGTGAAAATCACTACCAAATGAAGAATAATAACTAGTTAAAGTAATTTTTGAAAAACTAGTTAAAGATCCTTCAAAACATGAAACCAAATCATATGTCTATCATGAAACATACTAAATACACAAAATTCGACGCTCAAAGTCCATAAAGCTCAAAATGATCATGAAATATAGTCATGAATAAACAAATAAAGTGCGAGTGTACAAAAGTCATGTAATTAGCATTTTCCATGAAGATAATCAATGAAGCTCAAAAACAAACATGAATCTCATTTTATCAAACAAAAATCATGAAAATCCATTTTTCATTTAAAGATGAAAATCATAAAAATTCATTTTTCATCTTAAAAACAAACTTCTAGGTATATGTATGTTTTTATCCAAAACTAATAATATGCATACATATTCCAAACATAAAATGAGTCCATAAAGTAAATTGCATGAAGGCAAATGACTCAAGGGGCATACATGTATATTTATTAGTTTTGACTAAAAATACTATATACATGAAGTAAAACATGAAAATAAGCAAAACAAGTGTAAATGATAGAATCATCAAAACTAGGCTATACATGTGCATATAGTGAGTACAAATGAACAATGAAATGCAAACGTATATGAATCAAATGTTGCTCACTACTTGTACAAGTATAAACACAAGTTTTGATAAAAACTACATTTAAACTAGTATTTACCACATGAAACACAAAACAAATAAAACATGAACATGCTAAAAATATCATATATGAACAAGCATGTAAATAAATTAGGAGTTTAGAGATAGTTACTAAAAGAACTAAGCTCTAATTCTCTAAAACATGGTGGTTGTCCCACCAAACCTCCTTGATAGCGGTGCATCAAAAATGTGTCCATCAAGTCCATACATCCACTACCAAGGCACCATCTCTCTCACGTTTTGTGTGAGCCCGCACCTACATCAAATACATAAGATGGGAATTTTGGTACCCATTTTCTTTTGGGTCCTTGAGGGTTAGCATTGTAAGGAACCCAAACAATTTTCTTATTAGCAAAATTAATATGATGCATCTTATCAAAACAAAACTTTGCTAAATGGCCTTTGCGGTCACAATGTGTACAAGTGTACACTCTACTATGCACATGTGTATGAGGGTGATCGTGGCGTGCAAAGTGTGCATATGCATGATGTGGGTGTTGTGCATGAACATAGGGAACTTGTTTCTTTTGAAACAAGGATTCTAACTTCTTATGATTAAATGCACATGTGCTCAAAGTTGAGCTCAAACAATTAATTTTATTTTTCAAAAATTTAACTTCATTTTTATCAATGGTTGTGGCATGAAGAGCATGATCAATAGTCTTTTTCTTTTTAGAAACATTTGCCTTTCTTTTCAACCATTTTTCTTTTCAAAGAAGTATTTTCAATTAAAGCAATCTTTTTTTGTTTTTCCACCAAAACAATCTTATTTTTCAAGGCATTATTTTCTTCACACAAATCATTCAATTTGGAAAGTAAGAAAATATTTTCATTTTTCAAATTTTTATTTTCTTTTCAAAGCATGCAACCTTGTTTTTAAAAGAATCATTTTCTTTAACCATGCAATCAAATTTCTTTTCAAATTCTTATTATCTTTTCTAAGCATGTCATATTTTTTAAGAAGTTGTTGACAAAAGATGTAAGCTCATCATAAGACATTTCAACATCTTCTTCTACCTCGCGGTAGTTACCTCAAGGGGGTTATCCCCTTGGACCATGTAGCACACGTTGGAGGTGTCACTTCCAACATCTGAATCGCTCCCCGCATAATATTGTTCTTTTTCGTCGAGGGAGATCAAGGAGTTCCATACTACAAAAGCCGAGTCAATGTTAGCAACCCTACATAAATAATCATTGTTTAGGGTACTCTTCAAAGCATGAATGGCTTTTGAGTTAGCCTCAATATACTTGCTATTATTAACATATGAATTTTTAATTGTAGCAAGATAAACATGAATGCCTAGGCTTTGAGGTACAAAGGCATCTTAACCTTCTAAGTTTGGATGTTAAGAATGTCAAAGGTGGGAGGTGACATGAAATCCATGGTGTGTGTAAACAAATATTGTGATTAGCTATAAAATGAGGATCTTTACCTCTAAGTTGTAAGATCCAAATCAAGAGCACTTGGCTCTGATACCAATTGTAAATCACCTAAAGGGGGGTGAATAGGTGATGAGCTAATCTAATGGACAATTAATGCGAAATTAAAACTTATTAAACTAAACACCACGTATAACACAAGAGTGTAGCCGAATTCCCCGTGAAGGGCTCTGGACTAACTCTTCAAGATTCCTCTAAATAAGAGTTGAGGTGCCGCGTTAGCTCTCTTGGTTGAATACAAGTGTTAGCAAATAATCCCCAAGCATATAACAATTAAGCTTACAATATATATCAAGCATATAAAGATGAAAGCAATATAAGCATGCAAGATATAAACAAGAGCAAGAGATAGAGAGTGAGCAATCGCAAACACGGGAGATTTGTTTTGAGGTTTGAGCACACTTGCTCTACGTCCCCGCCTTCAACACTATGAAGGATTTCCACTAAAATTGATCCCACCGGATCACTCGGTGCCGCAACACCTACAAGGCGAGTTCACACTTGAACTCCTTAGACTCTCTAGTCCCGTACACACCGCAAGCCCACAAGCTCGCCGAGGCCGCACCTCAAACACCGAGTTCACACCAGAACCCGAAACAACGCGAACACACACGTCCGCCTCCTCAAAGCAAAGATGAAGTCTTTGGTGATCACAACACTTTGATCACCTAAAAACAATCTCACAATAACACTCTTATAGGATGAATATATCAATGAATAGCTCAAGTGTTTGTGAGAAAAATAAGGAAGGAATGTGTGGTGAAAAACTCAAAGAAATCACTTTTGAAAACTCTTGATAAACTCTCATTTTGAATGAAAATATTTGGCTCAAATACAAGTGGAGAAAACCTCTTGAAAGAATAGGAAAAACTGGTGTAAAACCACTTGAAAAATCTTAGAGAAAACAACCCCCAAAAGTCCCATTTTATAGGGCTAGAAAAACTAGCCGTTGGGAGCCAGGTTGGCCTGACGGTCGACCGCCCGGTCGACCGCCAACGGTTAGATTTCTGACCGTTAGGGCGTCGATCGACCGGCCCGGTCAACCGCTTCCTGGAACAGAGAACAGACTTCTATGTCGGTCGACCGGCCCGGTCGACCGGAGCTTTCCAGAGAGCAGAAGCTCTCTGTGGTCGACCGGGTCGGTCGACCGGCCCTCCAGCCAGAACTGGCGTGCATGTCTGTGCACGTCAGTCGACCGACTCCTAACTCGGTCGACTGGTCCGGTCCACCGGCAGAAGCCAGGTCAGAACAGATTTGGGATTGAAAAACTTGGCATTTTGACTTTGATAAAATCCCATAAAATATCTAAAATTCTACAAAAATAGTTTTAATATAATACTTTGATAATCAAACATGTTTGAGTAAAATCAAGACATGTTACAAACAATTTGAACTATTTTTGTAACTTAGAAATTTTGGCTAAAAACGAAAACTGTATTTTTCCAAAATAGATTTTTTCAAAACTTATTTTTTCAAAACTTGTCCAAATACAAAAATAAGATATTTTAAACACTTTGAAAGCATGGGGTGTATGACTATGATCCACTACACATACATGGTGAAATATCTATGTTTTTGACATTAAGCACTAAAACTGTTTTGGTTAAAACATATATACTTTGAATTCCAAAAATCAAACCGGTATTTTTTCTAAAATGAAAACTCTTTTGTATTTTTCCAAAATAGAAATTCTTTTATGAAAACTAATCTAAATCAAGAGTGTGTGTGTATATGATATACTTGAGCAATCCACTAACTATTCTATCCTTTACATTTTATCTAAAAACAAAATCTTATAAAAACAAACCCAGACACAAGTCTTGATCTTGAAGGTCTTCACTTGAAGTCTTCTCATCTTCTTGACTTAGTCCAAACTCGATCCAAAGAGCTAGACTCCTCTTAAGTACTTGATATGGTCTTGATGCACAAGCTCTTGAATCAAACGTGCTAGCTCCAAAACTTTACTTTAAATCCTTTGTTGAAATTACACACAAACTAAGATCTTGATCACCAATCTGAGACTAAATAAACACAAGATCATTAGTACTATAACTACATGAGTTGATCATCATCAAAACTAGAGTGATGGGCCTTTGGGCCAACAGCTGGGTCCCTACTTTCTAGAGCAGGGAGATGTAAGGCTAATGTTTGTTCTGCAATATTAAACTCCTGTAAAATTTATCCTGCACACCAAATAGAGAAGACAATGTTAACAAAAATGTGAAATCAAAACCATTCCCGTTCCCCGGCAACGACGCCAAAAATTTGTGATCGAGACGAAACTAGCACTCTAAAACATGTAGTTTATGAAATCAATGAAAAGCGTGTATGTGCTAATGTTCCCTCGATACTTTTGTTATAGCAATGGCTCAATGGGTCGAATCCACAGGGACGGGAGGCGATAGAACCATTAACAGTTTTTATTCATGTCGTTTGTTAACAATTCTTCTTTGTTAAAGAATTAGAAAAAGAAAATAAAAGAAAAGAAAAGTAAATCAAGCATGTGAGAGGTGAGGAGAGCGATGAAAACAACATGGAAACAAAAGAGAAAAGTGGTTTGGAAAACAAAATAGAAAAGAAGATGAAACAAGGACGAACTCAGAGGATGGTAAAAACAACGATAGAAAAAATGATAAAAGAGTTTTGAAAATTGTTTTTAAAACAAGATAAAATAAAACTCATGGCTACTAACTACTAATTGATCCACTAACCATGCTAACCTCTTAGTGATAGTTACCTCACATGGATCCTTGGCCATCACTAATCCTTGGCTTCAAGAGACGATACAGAGCATGGTCCATAAGATTGATCTTCTACATTCAAACAACACACCCATACCACTAACAAGTTGCAAGCTACTTATTAAATCATCAAAACCAGTTAGAGGTGAGCATGAAACAAAGAAGATATTGTAAGTTAGCAAGTTAGTGGGTTAGGCGTTAGAATGTTAGAATGTTAGAATTCATCATCATGAGTCATCAATGGCTCTTGCAAGAGCAAGACCTTGTAGAGGCTATTAGATTCATGTGGATTATCAAGTAAGTGGTTAGATGGTTAGTGATTAGTAGTTAGATTGCCATGAGAAGAAGAAAAAGTTAGCAAAGCATCATGTAGAAGATGGAGAAGATTACATTGGAGAAGAAAGGAGGCACATTTACATAGATTGTCACTATCTATTACATCAATCCCTCTCTCTCTCTCTGAATCTCTCAGCCCTACTACAAGATCTAAAAACGAAATAACATAACAAAATAAAAGAAATGAAGAACACCTACCTACACTATCCTAAAACATAGAAACCCTAGCCTAAAAATGAAAACTGCTTCGTTCAGGGCCTCTGCAGGGGTTTATATAGGCGAAGGAGCCTTCTAGAAGACGAGACGGGGCCACGCGTCGAAAATCGACGCGTGGCACCACCACAGGGCCGCGGATCCGTGGGCATACCAGGGAGTTAGCTCCCTGGTTTTGGTACGGGGATGCGTCACGCTTTTAGGATCTTCCTGGTATATCCCTTTTCTGGTAATTTCGCCCGAATATTTGTCTGACGTGAGCAAAGGTCTAGGTTCGACGTATCTTCTAGAAGATCCCTTACTTGGCCTCCAAGTAATGCGGATTTAATTACCCTAAAATGGGTTTAATTAAGATCTCATTACTCCTTTACCCTTACACTCTTGATTTACCCGCAAGAGAGACCAAAACACGGTTTAGACCGACATTTTATTCATAAATCAGTAGAAAAATGCGATATAATAATGCAGAATTGTAGACTAATCACTTTACTCTGAGGTAAATCTTCGCAATGATTTAAGGTAAGCATTGATCCAAAACAGGTAAGTGTTCTTTCTTTTTTAATTTCATTTCTTAGTTCAACACTTCTCTTCTTCTTTATTCTTTAAATTTCATTCTCTTAGTTCTTCTTTTAATTTAAAACGATTTCAACATCATCTTCTCTTTCTATCTTCTAACTTAACCTGGTTTCTTTTCTTTTTATTTCAAACAAAGAAAAAGATTTTTAAACCGGTTTTAAGTAACTAAAAAAGAATATTGAAAAGTTTCTATCACAGTCCCTCTTTGTGGATCACGATCCGCATAGGCACTTGCAACAACGGTAGTATTAAGCAACCAGACACGTTTTCTAAACCCTATTTTTTGTGTAGGCTCAGACTCGATTAGGAGAGCCAACCTTGTCTTTAAGAGCTTTTTGATATTGATACTAACTTTAATTCATGCATAATTTGTCCATTTTTCCACATCTTGACGATTGAACACGACAATCGTTCTGAGATCCTTAGTAATGCAGACAACATCTTCTTTAAGAATGTCCAATGGGATATTATGGATTTGCACCCAAAATTCACAATAATCAAATTTGTAACTATCTAGGAGAGTGTGAGGTCGACACTTCTCCGTAGCAAATATTCATTTTAGAACAACTGGGGATCGTTCTTCAAGATTCTCTCAGCAACAACTATCGATGAGAAGGTTGCTATGAAGATATTCTCTCTGTAAACCAATATTTATTGTCGTTTCTGATGTTCCAAATTGTGGCAAGACTCTCCTTAATATGTGATTTTCGAAAGGATTTGTCAGAAATGACTTTGAAAATGATTGTTTGATGGATTTTCAGAGCCGATGGTGATTTGAACAGGAAGTATAGCAATTGCGTTGGTGGGGTTGATGTTGAGAATGCTGTCGAGTTTGTTGATGAGGTCAGGGACGGACGTCGATAGATCCATTGGGGAAGATGTTGGAGAAGTCAGTGGAGGATTTGTAATGGCAGAAAATCAAGATTGATGATGGAATCTCATAAACGGTGAGAAAAGAGCCCCACCCCTCCTCGAGAGAGAAGAGAACATAGGATTTAGTGTTGTCTGTGTTGGCTGGGGGGAAAGAGTGGGTGAAACCCACAAAAAAAATATAAAATGAAATAAGTTATAATAGCCTCCAAATAAACTAAAATAGGGGTGTTAGGATTTATGGTTGAATTGAAACGGGATGAAAGGGTAGGGCCTGAACAGGCTTTCAAAGGAGTCAGGACAGGAAGCTGGGCCTATCCCACCCAATAGCATCCCTATCCAGGTATACCAGGTCTAATTGAAAGAAGGGCAGGAGGCTAAGGTGTCCAGAGGCCCATGTATCTACAGTGCCCAAATTTTCATGGTTATCATTTAAGCCAAAAGGGCCCAAAATGATCAGTTACATTAACAATGTTTCCCCATCGTCCCTCGCATGTGACCCTGTGACACCTCTGGGTTCGTTAAGAGCTTCGTCACCTACAAAGCCCACAATTTGACTCCCATGCCGTACGGACATCGGGTCGCTTTCATGCGACCTCCCCTAAATGCGATCTCCCCTCCTTTAATTAGCCAAAAAAAAGTTTCCCCATCATAAGTCACAACTCTTCGGATTTTTTTGCCCATTTGAAGTCTTTTAGGACTTGTTTGTTAAGACTTCTTGTGAATGGGTTGCGGGGCCCACAATCACAATTTTTCAAAAAAACTGTGGTAAACAATAATTTGGTCAGAATTTCATTCCATTTCGAGCCACGAGGAGAAGAATTCTGTGGGAGGCTGCAGCGTGTACGACAATCACTGTACACGGGTCCCACGCTAATTTTTTATCTACACCATTTTGACATCCAAGCACAATTTGGAAAGAAAAAAAAAACCTGCGACCCCCACCATTACAAGTTTTTCCAACTTCTATACATGCAATCAAACAGTGCTTTAGAGCCACCAGCGGCCCCCAGTCCACCACCTCATGGAATGAGCACAACCCACCAACAAAAGATCGTCCTTTTTCTCATCAAACAACCCAGGGGCACCTCCGCCTCATCAAATATTTAGGGCACGTTTGTTTTTCTGCAAGTGGCCGTAAGTCGTAAGTCGTAAAATGAGAATGGAGAAGTAAACTGTAGTTAGGAAAATATATTATATTTTACGGTGTTTGATTGGTAATGTGAGTGAAAGTGAGACAGTATATTGTGTTTTTCAGTATTTGGTTGGTAATGTAAAAGTGTAAGTGCGAAGTTATATTGTGTTTTACGGTGTTTGGTTGGTGATGTAAAAGTGTAAGTGAGTGAACCACAAAATTAACTATAACAGTGATTTAAATATTACAAATATTAATAAAGTAAATCTACTATTGAAAATTAAAATGTATTAATAAATTTGAGATAAAACATTAATAATTTAAATATTTAAAAAATCTTAAGAAAACTAATAAAATAGTATTATAAAATTATTCTCTTATAATATAATAAAACAATATAAAGTATTATTATAATATTAAAATTTATTATAATATGAATGTAATATTATAAAATTATAAAATTAACAAAATAAACTAGATATAATAAAATATTAATAATATTAATATAATAATGAAGTATGTTATAATATTAATAAAGTAATTATTTATATTATAAAATTAATAAAGTAATTATTTATATTATAAAATTAATAAAGTAGTATATATATAGTAATTTTATATTAAAACATAATATTGTTATATTAATAAAGTACTAAAATATTAATAAAAAATTAAAAATTTTGTATAAAAATATTAAATAACAATATTAAAGTAAAGTAATAAAATATTAAATATAAAAACAATATTAAAAACAATAAAAAATGAAAGATTAAAAAACTAAATTATCAAATAAAAATTAAGTACTATTAAAATATTAATATATTTAATAATATTAAATTATATGTTAATTATCTAGTAAATACTTTGGACTGCAAATGTACTACAAGTGAGATTTACATTATCACAAAATTAAGAAAATATGGGTAAAAATAAATTTTAAATCACTACAAAATTAAATGTAGTAACTGTAAGTAAAAAAAAATGAGAATAATTATTTTGCAAGTTATTTTATAGCAAAATAAATAACAAAAGAATAATTTATAACTTGCATTTTTATGAGTTGCAGCTCAAAACAAACACCCCCTTGATCCTGTGCAGGCAATCAAATTACAAGGAAAAGGAGATGGAACTTGATCATCAGACATCATTCATGCTCCTAGACCCTTCTCCAATGATCCCCAGTGGGTCCCACCCGGCCCACTAAACGCTATTAATTAACGGTCCTAGATCATAAAAATCAGGGGCGAAGTCGGGAATAATTTTGGGATGGGCTCCAACCTTTTATAACAAATGCTTATGAATTATATGAATTTGTCAAAAGAATAAAACAATATTTTTTACTAAATCAGAGGCGGAATCAGAAATAAATTTGTCAAAAGTAAACCCAAAATAAAAAGAAGTTCAAGGCAATATATGAAAAAGAACCAAATTAAAAAGAGATTTAAGGCAATATAAGAAAAAATGGGCAGGCTATAGCCCGGCCTAGTCAACTCTTAGGCCTGCCCCTGATAAAAATATAGAAAATAAACAAATAATGTGAAAGCACGAGAACTTTCGGGTTAATTCCAACTAATTAATAAATAAAAATTCCAACTAATAAATAAATAAATAGAAACAAGGACAGAAACATTGGGTGGTGGAGCCCAACCAAACGGATCCAATGGGCATAAGCCAAACCACCATCCTTTTTTAATCTTACCAATGAATACTTTCCCTCAGGATAAATACTAAGCCTAGCGTGTGAGCGAGTGTGCGAGAGGGCTAGGGTTTCCGTCGCTCAAGCCGCTAGATCCCTCACTGGTAATGCTTTCTTCTCCGGAGAAATTATTTTCTCCAGATTGTTTTATTAGAAACTAGGTATTATTATGTGTTGATGATCTCCTTGGAGTGCAGTGTAGTAGTTTTGAACATCTTGTTGCAGTTTAATTTATCTCGAATTTGAAGCTCAAGTTCTGTTTCTGGACTCAGACTGCGACATGGACTTAGAGATTTAGAGATCAGATGCAGTAGATTGTCTAATTTGTTTTAATTTTTGTTACTGAAGTGAGTAATTGCGGCTTCTGTTAGGGTTTATGTGTCTTGATGTTCGTCTTTACTTGTTTCAGGGATTCTCAGTTTCTATTGATTGTAGTATAACTGTTTTCAGAAGAGTTATCATGAGGGCTTTTTTGTTATATAGTCGAATGCTCATTTATCAAGAAGATCATCTCCAACCCCTCTCTATATCTCTACATTTAGAGGGGAATACACTCCAATGGCCCTCTATATGCCCCTCTAAATATAGAGGGAGGCCTTCTCTCTCTTTAAATTTAGAGGGTTGAGGGAGAAATAGAGGTCTTCCTCTGTATCACTATTCACAATTTAAATTTCCAAATTTGCTCTTAAAGTCTTATTTAACTTTTTAAGAATACCAAATGTATCTTTTAATATAGTTAAACTAATTATTTAAAATCAATATAATTTTAAATTTACTTATCTATTTTACATAAAAATTATACCGTTGGAAATGTCTCATCGATACCTTTATAATGATACTAATATTGAATATATTTAATATTAATTTTAAATTTATCATTACCAAACATTGAAAATACATCGAAATTGAAACTGAACTTTAAAAAATTACATGCTTTTATTGCCGTGCCTCTGCCATAAGTGTTTAATTAGCGCATTCTGAAGTTCAAAGTGAGCCTCCCGATCTTGGATCTTCTTATGTCGAGCAAGGAACCATCTGAATTTTTCGGCATCATCGTCCTCCATCTCTTCAGCATTTGAAGGTTGAGTAGAATCAATATCATATGGGTTTTCCTCGCGTTCATCCTCCACAGTGATATTGTGTAGTATTATTACACAAGCCAAAATTTTAATATTATTATATTATATTAAAATAAACTAATTTATAATTAACTCCAAAAATATTCAATATTAGTCTCATTTAAAAAGCCTCAGCGAGACGATTTTAACAGTATAATTTTGTTAAATAATAATTTACTCTTAAATAATTTATTAATATCTAAACTAATATTTTAAAAAATATTTTTTTTTTGAAATAAAGGGTTGCATTAGAGCAACCCTCTATAATTGAGGGAATATTCTGGTGTATTCCCAAGCAACCCTCAAAAAATAGAGGGTTGCATTGGAGATGCCTGAATCACATATCAAAAAAGTTGAGTGCCTTTTGGGTCTTAACTCTATATATTGTTGGAATGAAATGAACCAAGTCTACAGCAAGAAACATTCTACATGGACGATTATGGAACAAAGTCATTTTCAGCTTCAAATATCAGTGCTAGACCATGTGGAAAAGCTGCTTATTGTGATAATCTTGGAGCAAATTACAGTCATTTAGGCCCGAATTGGGGCTATCTAGTTGAGTGGATGAACTTTTAGGCTTCACTGAGGTTAGCTTTGATGTAGCTTTGATCTGGTTATTATTATTGTTTTTTTTTTAATTTTGTTAGTTGGGTACTTAGACTAGAAAGAGAATAAATTTCTTTATCAGCAATGTTGTTGTTAGTTTAGTTGACTTATAGTAGAGGTATCGGGGAATTTACCTACACTGAAATTGTGAATATGAATGTAAATCAGATGTAAACACCAGAGAATTACGTGAAAAATCTAAGGAGGGAAAAACTACGGAGCAAAGAGAGAGATTCTACTAAATCAAAAAGAATAAAAAAGATTACAAGAAGTTCTCAACACTCTATTATCAGTTTAATTCTCCAGGATTTGATCTCCCTCTTATTGGAGGAGAATGTCTATTTGCACGAATTGTTGGCCTGAAGGCGATAGAATGTTGGGGAGATTGGTGTAACTGTCATGATCTTCATGTGCGGAGTTGTTGTAATGACTGCAATTGTGGACATTTGATTGTTGAGATTTCCCCAAAAAACTGCAATGTGGGGGAAGTCTGGCTGTGTAATTGAAGGAAAAAATTAAGGAGGCCTGTTGTTGTAGCTATTTGTAGGCGGAGATGAAGGAGGGCAGTATCTTGCTCGTAGTGAAAGTCTCTAGAAAGCAGTGAGCCTGGGGACGGTTGGGAGCATAAGAGTTCTCGGGGCGGAGGTGTCCTCGGAAGGAGGAGCAGCCTCGAGAACAGTTGAGTGTCCTCGGAAGGAGGAGCGGTCTCGGGAAGGTGCTCGGTTTTTCATGGCTTCGGGAAGACGTTCAGAGTTTTACTGGGGCTACATTGTTAAAGAGTGTTTTTTCCTTGTTTGTTTGTTTGCTTGCTTGCTTGCTTTTTTTTGTTTTAGGTAAAATTAGAGAGTTGAGAGCGGGTATATGTGTGGATCATTAGAGGGATTTTCTCATAGTTGCTTTGCCTCAACACAGCTTGAAAGATCCCTATGTAGGATATATAACAAGAAGCTTCTTGTTTTCCTGGAAATAAAGTAGAAACCGGCATTTGTTAGAAAGTGATTTAGACTTGATTTGCTTTCCATATTTGTGTAGTAGCTATTCACATGTAAGTTTCTTAACAGATTTATGACCGACCTTCTTAGTTTGTATGTGAAACATTTGAGTTTGTGTGGCTCCTATTTGCAACTTACTGAGGTTTCTATGAGTTCTGTAATTTTCTTTTTCTTCTTATCATCAGGTTGCCATACCTTCTGAATTTCTGCGAAACCATTCTTAATTTCTATCAAACTGGGATGTGTGTTGATGTAGTTTCTTGTTTAAATGAAGTCGTGTTGATCTGATGAGAATGCAAATTAGATTTTTCCACTTTTTGTGACTGCATTTTGCTGGGAATGCTAAATTTCATTATAGGCAGTACTTGTAGCCATTTACTTTTAGAAATGGTGATTTGGATGATCAGTCATTTTAAATCTTGATTCCCTGATGCTTGTAAGCTTTCATGCTAACCCAGTCTAATAACTTTATAATCTCGTTCAAGAACAATGCAAGGCGCAATTCAGGCAATCAGATCACGTGGAAATGTTCTTAGAAGTGCAGTTCTGCAACACGTTCGTATTCTAAATCCAGCCCTGCAACCTGCTATCTTTTCTCGCTCAGAGTCAGCATCTTCTTCTCAACTGGAAGAGCATGGATTTGAAAGCACCACGGTTTCGGACGTTCTAAAATCAAAAGGGAAAAGTGCTGATGGTTCCTGGCTGTGGTGCACTACGGATGACTCTGTCTACGATGCTGTGAAATCAGTATGTATTCTTTTACTCTCAACATCTGCTTACTGGATGCTTGCCGTATATCTCTGAAGAAATAGAACCATTACATATTTATACAAAAACTCCTTGCTTGAGTACGGAGGACTTCAGTTTTTTCTGGTCATGCTTCTAACATGTTTGATGGTTTGTCAGATGACTCAGCACAATGTTGGTGCTTTGGTGGTGGTAAAACCTGGAGAAGAGAGAGCAATTGCTGGAATTATCACTGAGAGAGGTAATAAAAAGTACAATTGCTTTTAGCTGTTCAATAATGTGCTCATATTTGGGCATGTTTTTTGTCTACCACATAAATTTTATTTTTTCTTTTCAGTTTGTGTAGCTTATTAATGACATATGATACTTAAGATCTTCTTTGAATAAATTCAGTGGTACTTAACCTCTTTTTTGAATAAATTCAATGGTCTTTGAACTGGTCTGGACCATCAATATCCTGTGAAACATGCCACTTCAACTGTTTTGCAATCAGTTTTCCATGAAAGATTATCTGACGTGACCATTAGCATGAACACAAACTTTTGGCAAATTAATTTTGTGATATCTTTATCATCTCAAAATAAAACCTATGCTGGTGATATTTTAAAAAAAATGAAGCACACTTCTTCTCTCTTTTCTCTTGGTTTCTTTTTTTTTCCTTTTCCTTTTTTTTTCTTTTTTTTCTTTTCCTTTTTTGGAGACAAGGTCATAATCTTTAATGGATCACACTTCTCTCAATTGTTTTTAGCAATCATCCGCCAATATATCTTCTCACGAAAAAGCTCATATAAAGTAATCAGTAGTAGGATCAACCAATTACCTAAGATCAAATTCTTGTCTCAAAAATAAAACCCACTAAGATATTATCGGAAAGAGGGAAGGGCTCCTCTAATACATGATGAATGAAAGCTGGTGAATGAACTAGTTTTTGCATATGGATTGTCCAAATCTGTCTTATGTAAGATGTTTTTGCGTTTAATATAGCTCACACTAAGCATTTCCAATGAATTTACTTGTCTGCAACTTGTAATTAATTATTAGATTAAACTTAAAATATTGGCTAAGACAAATTGAAGAATAACCTTTTGTTATTAAACTTCTAATCATGCCTGGAGAAATGAAGGTTTGATAAATCAGACTCGTAACCTTTCTTAATACTCCATATAAATCATTACATTAGAAAAGATCATTAAATAAAGGCTTAAGTCATGATGGATTTATGTGCATTACTTCACAAATCTTATTCTTGTGCTTTCAGATTATCTCAGGAAAATCATCGTGCAAGGAAGATCATCCAAGTCAACCAAGGTTGGGGACATCATGACTGAGGAGGTATTTGTGAACAACTCTCTTGTAGATTATGCAGGCTGTTTTCAATATGTTACTGTTATTTGTTCTCTTTCGGTCTAGTGAATTTTTTATGCTTTGGTGGTCTATTTAAAAGCAATAAGGGGAAAAACTCAGAAATTGGTAAACACTTGACGAAATGATGTTCTTTAAATATGTAGTTTACTTTATTCATGCAATCTTTTTTTTGAAAAAGACTTAAATTGTTCAAGAAAATCATAATAAAGCAACCTCCAGCTCAGTTGAAAACTGCTAATGATACTTTTGACGTCATTCATACAGAATAAGCTGATCACTGTAAAACCAGATACCAAAGTTCTGCAGGCAATGCAACTGATGACAGGTTTGTATAGCAAGCTATGCTATTTGGATTTGTCGTTAAAAGAAAATTTCTAATTGTTCATTCATTGGTATTGGCAGATAATCGAATCAGGCACATCCCTGTGATTGACGACAAGGGGATGATCGGCATGGTTTCCATTGGTGATGTTGTTCGTGCAGTGGTGAGCGAGCATCGCGAGGAACTGAACCGGCTCAGTGCGTTTATACAAGGTGGCTACTAGGACCTGAGTATTTCTAAGCTCCTTAATAATGCTCAGAATCTCGGACGATGATGATGGCGAAAAGAAATAACATAGGCTTTGTACTGGAAGAAGCAAGAGTCGTGCATCGCTGGATGCAATTGCCAGTAGCTCTTGGACCAGTTAAATTTGTGTAAATATGCCCCCGTGTGTTTCTTGATCAGCCGTATGCTCTGTTTTTATGTGTGTCTAATAAGTTTCATTGTTCATGAAGGCGAGTGACTCGTGTGATTCAAGCCTCTTGCATGTTTTAATGTATTTGTGTTTTTCAGCAAACCAATTTCCCATCTCCTGTTGCAATCATGAATCCAGTTTTGTTGGTTGAAATGATGGTAACCCATTGTGATTGGATTTGAGAAGTTTGTGTCAGTTTCCTGTTCTACTCAATTTCCATGGTTTCTTGTTTCCTAATATTTCATAATCCATGATCTGACTCGAAGTAGAAATCCTGCTCTTTTTTAGGAAACAAACAAATAATTACTCTGTCGCTCCCCTTGGTTTCCTATTCCGACTCGAATTCCATGGTTTTCTTGTTTCCTATTATTTCTCAATCATAATCCAACTAAAATTCCTATTCCTTCTAGGAAACAAACGATGCCTACTTAAAATGCGAATCACTGAACTCTGTTTATTCCCCAAACAAAAACCAGTTCAGTGAACTGCTCTCTCCGGTCTAGAATCACGGGACCGGCAACGGGCTCACATCAAGACATGGCCTCCTCCACCGGCTCGCAGCACTGCCGTGTCTTCGTTGGGAACATCCCATACAATGCGGCCGAGGGGCAGCTGATCGAAATCTGCGAAATAGCTGGACCGGTCGTGTCGTTCAGGTTAGTACTCGACAGAGAAACTGGGAAACCTAAAGGTTACGGGTTCTGCGAGTACCTGGATGAAGAAACTGCTCTGAGTGCTCGCCGCAATCTCCAGGGTCACTGGATAAACGGGCGTCAGCTGAGAGTTGATTTCGCCGGAAATGACAGAGGCCCTGATCGAAAGAGGAACAGAGATGGTTCGCAAAATCTCTCTAGTTTGCAGAATGATCCTGTGTCTCAATATCTGGCTAAAATGTCCAGAGAGCAGCTGACTGAGATAATGTCTGAAATGAATGCCCTTGCTGTACAGAACACCGCATTTGCTCAGCAGCTGCTGCAAGGATGTCCACAACTACCGCAGGCTCTTCTTCAGGCACAAATAAGGCTCGGTATGGTGCCACCGCAGATGATGCAGATGCCGTCTTCAAGTTCAGGTTCAGTCCCAAATCCTGCACTTCAAACAAGTGAAGTATCAGAAGTGATGAATCATCGTTCAAAGCGACAGAAACTGGAGGAACATTCATCGCTCAATGCTGACGGGTTGCGACAACATTCTGGGAAACAGACGAGTCGGTTTTCACCAGAAGTGGAGTCAGCTCTTCTTGAACAAGTGATGAGTCTAACCCCTGAGGAAATAAGTTCATTGCCTGTACAGGAGCAGCAGCAAGTCCTCCAGCTCCAGGTGCAGATGCAAGCGTAGCAAAATTTGTAGTTGTGCACTGGTTTTCTTCGCTTCTCCTGTTACAATTGGAACATTGCACCTTTCTCTCGTACCTTTCTCCTAGTTTATGTTCCGCGCTGTAAACTGGTATTGTTATACAAAAGGAAACAAAACTTCATTTTTTTTCTTCTCTTCTTCATTGATGTATCAGACTGCTTTAACAGAATAAACCTCGGCACATCTTTTGAATTAGAATAGAAATATTCCGTTTTGCCTCAGTAAGATTAAATGTGTGTTTTGCTTTAAGAATTGGCTTTTAACTCAAAGAGGTCAATGTGCAATGTAAGAGTGAACTTGTTTTTTGAGGAAAAAAAAACCGTGAGATAGAACCTCCTGACCTAATAAGAATTTAACGAAACATCTACAAAATAAAGGATTACAAGCATATAGCATATGTGAATCACTTGTACATAAACTAATCTCTCAAATGAAAGAAAAACTAAATCAGATACAATAGATGACCATGAGTGCTACACAATATTGACAACAGATATACTCCAACTAGATTGTGAGGCACCCGCGCAACAATAGTTGAAAACACCTTGTCGATCACGACATCACATTTTGCTGACCGCCTTTCTTGAGACCGAGTAGAACCTTTTTGATGACATGCAGTCACCAAGCTAAAGTCCATAACTGTTTAGTTGACATCCTTATCAACATAACCCCTTGTCTCTGCTCTTCTCCTTCAAGCAAACAGTGAATTTCACATTCTACCATATATCCATTTATATCCAATATTTTCAGAATTCAGAAAACCTCCATGAAACAACCAACTCTATGCTACCAGCAAGAAATCAATAAGAGCACACACAAAGCTCAAGAAAGTGAAAACTAGTTTTAATAATTAATTTTTCATGGTTTAAATTATAAAGAAAAAGAACAAGATAGAACAAAATGGTCAGGGCCATAACATGATGGCAAAATCCTCACTGGCACCTGGCTGAAGAATTGAGGCTGAATGTTGAGAGCCCTGCTATGGGATTTTTAATTCACTGAAAAAGGAAAAAAAAAAAAGACAAAAGCAATCATCCTAACTCATTAGTTAAATTTATGCCAAGATTTCTCCAGAATAACTTGCTTTTCACCATAAAATTGTATCCGTTGACAAGAAAAGGAGAAAAAAAATTATATCGTTAAATCTAATTCAAAGTGGTCGATCTCGCTTCCAATCTCATTCGTCAACCTTTGAGTCACGTCCTAGTGGCTAGATTGTGCAGAAGCGAGCTGGAGCTGCAAGATGAAGTGTTCTTTCTTTCTTTTCTTTTCTTTCTTTTTTCTCCTCAAAATTATGGAGGTGGACAAGTTCTTGAAATAACATAACTTTGTGAAAAGTATGAGAATCAATGGTGAGTATGGATTAAAAAAAAGGGAAATCAAAGTATGAAAAGAGGTGAGGCACTGAAAAGTTCTTGCAAGTCCTTCATGGATAAAAAAGACCATTTCAACAGTATTCCCAGTCAATACAAAGACACTGAGAACAGAAGCAAGCCTTCGTGAAAGTAACAGTCAAAATAAGACAAGGTCAGAGCCTAGGCAAAAACTGCTGCTAAAAAAGACCACAAGAATTATCAACGGATTGGTCTGCTCATTAATCAAAGTTAAAAGTCTTTATATATAAATAGATGGCTGTGTTTAATCAGCTGGTCCTTTGATATTCACTAGGGGAGAAAATCCGTAAATGGCCAAGGCAAGTTAGAAAATGCTAGACAAAAGAATACTGATATTGGGAGAAAAAAACCCACCAAAGAGGCTTGAAGCTTAATCAACAATTTGTCAGCGAGGATGGGATCTATTTGAGAAAGATGCTTCTACCACTATAACATAATTTGTTTATTTACTTTTTAATTTTACTCCTGAGTTTTTTTTCCCCTTAGAAACGTTAATAATTTTAGTTTTATAACCACATTTTATAATTTCAGTCTATCTTCCGTCTTATCTTCACAATGGTTTCATTTACGCTTGAAACTAATGCATTTGCTAAGATGAAGTTGGAACGTAATTGTTTGCTTGTGATGGAAGAGGTATGATTTCGTGGTCAACATGCATAGAGGAGCTTTTACCCATATTGGGTCGAAGGGGTAAGTTACAACTCTCGTTTACTCAAAATGTATGCAAAATGTTGCATACAGTAAAATTTGACATTTACTGGGTACCAGTTTCAGCTTGTATGCAAAATGTTGCCTGTTAACCCCCTTCAGAGCAGAGAAATGTGATTTCAGGTTTAGATTTTAGTTTAGGATTCCAGTTCATAAAAAAATTCATATTCCCAAATGAATTCTTTTGTTAAGCAAAATAAATTTTATATGCAGAAAAAAAGACATATAACCCAAAATCTTTTATGTGCAGAACTCACTTTCCTCACACAAGAAAAGAAACAAATAAACCAAATAGAACTTATTATTGATTAAAAACATTAAAACAGTTCTCAATAAATTTCTGAAATAACTAAAAGACACAATTAGGTACTTGAACATACAAGGGCAAACGAAGATGCAATTGTACCTGCTTGTCTCACGAGCAGTGATTTTTGGCTGTTTGTTACCCAAGATCACATGAGGAACAATTATGGACCTTACACTTGTAGATGTTCATAATATCAAATGAAGAGCAATTATATGAAACTCTGCATGTGCAAATATTTCATGACTTTAAGAAAAACATGTATAGTGGGAACAAGAGAACCATAAGCCCCAAAATGTTAACCTCCTTCAAGGACATGCAGGTTTTTGACATGGTTTTAATTAAACTAATATAATGCACAAGTTTGCTTTGAACGGGTTGCTCAGGAGGTTTTACATGTGTATTTTGTATTTCCAGATTGGTTTTCATTAAAACCTTATTAGTGAAATGCGGGGGGTCTTATTGGCTCACCGTTTACTGTCATATATATAATATATATATATATATATATATATATATATATATATATATATATATATATATATAAGAAAAATTTACCTCAGTCGCCAGCTGAAAGAGACTCTCTCAGCTGTCACTTTAATATGATTGCAAACTTACTGTAATATGGTCGCAGTACATTATAACATGGTCGCAATTCTAAAAAATCATATATTTTCAATGTAATTAGAACTGCAACCATGGTAGCAGTCCTCAGAAAAAGATTGCGACCTTAGTAGCAGTCCTTAGAAAAGACTGCGACTATGACAGCAGTTCTCATAAAAACACCGCGACTTAATCACAGTCTTCATATAAAATTGCGACCATGATACCAGCACCCAAAATTGTGGTTAAAATTCAGCCACGTTGCGCCAGCTGAGAGAGACTCTCTCAGCTGGCGGCTAAGGTACAGATCCCTCTCTCTCTCTCTCTCTCTATATATATATATATTATATATATTATATATTATATATATATATATATATATATATATATATATATATATATATGAGAGAGAAATGTAAATCAGCTGACACAGGAGGTAAATTCGTCCTATGTCGCACTCAAAAATCATATTTCCCGAATGAATTTTCAAGATCTGACCGTACATTATCATTTTCATATTCTAAGATATACACATATAAAAAAGCAAGTGATTTGAAGTTCTTTTACTCATTGATCTAAATGTTCTATTTTGTTCTATTGTTAAAAAACCGTTAATGTTTGAACCAAAAAAAATGTAGTAAACAAACTTCAAATCACTTGATTTTTTATATGCATATATCATAGAATATGAAGATGATAATGTGTGGTCGGATGTTGAAAATTCATTCGGAAAATATGATTTTTGAGTGCGACATAGGAGGAGTTGCCTCCTGTGTCAGCTGATTTACATTTCTCTCTCTCTCTCTCTCTCTCTCTCTATATATATATATATATATATATATATATATATATATATATATATATATATATATATATATATAACGGTCAATCTGAAATTTGATAAATGGCTTGTAATTCTTATACTCTTCTGTGAGGTTTTAATTAAGCCAATATTCTTCATAACTTCAAGAAAAACATGAATGGCACAAGGCGAACCATAAGCCACAAAATGTAAACCTTCTTCAAGATCATACAGATAACATGACATAGTTTTAGTGAAACCGATATAATGCCCAATCTGATATCTGATATATGGCTTGCAATTCTTATACGTTCCGATACCAATCGCGTAAGTCACTCAGTTGATTCAGTTCCAATGTCCTACGGGGCTATTTGGTCTGAGTTTAAGGAATATTTGCTGATATCAAGTCCAAAAGTTGGCAATGTTGGCATATAAGTTTCAGGAAAACATGCATCCAATTTCCTTAGACGACTCTGAAGTAAGTCAAGAAAAGAGAACTCTATAAACAGTGACAGATAACGGAAAATTTGCAGTCAGATCAATAACGATATGAGTTTTTTACTCACAAGCGTCAAAAAGCCATTCAATTACCAGCAAGCTGGTTTTCTATCTGGATAGAGTATGTTGAGATTCATTGGCAAGAAAAGCACTTGCCATGGATTTCTCTCTCAACCCCAATCTGCAATTGAATCAATCTGCAATTGAATTGCTCCATGACTATTGGATTCAAAACAGAAAAATGCAAATTTTGGATTGGATCAATTGACACATAGAGCAATAACAATGGAGAGGTAGTATACGTATCATCAAATATGCATCTTTATTAATTGAATGATTTTGTATGTACAATATCAATGTTGAATGTAGTCCACAGCATTGATCATCAGGAGGAATTCCACCCTGATGAATTCTTACACTGACCGAAGTTCTCTATCTCCCCTGCAACCAGGCTCTGCCGAGCTGCTTCTCCAACGTCTCGCCGAAGCATTTAGCCCTCACCAAGCAGTAATGCGTGCAGAAGCCGGCCGAGGACCTGACGCGGCAGGTGTTGAGAATGTAGCAGGGGGCGGCGCAGTCCATCCCCCGGCTTGCATCACCAGCCCCCATGTCCTGCTGCAACCTCCTCCATTGTTGTCGTCCTCTTCCTCATTGTCTTTGAGTTCTTCGACGAGGATGACACCGTCCGGCACGCAGCTGCTCTGGTCCCATCTCTTCTTGACGAGAGGCCAGCTCTCCGGCGACGCCTGCTCTGTCTCCAGCCTCAGCAATGAGGGACCCTGGGAGAAGATTTGTACCAGGAATGGGGCTTCTCCGATGTTCCTCACAATCTGCAGAAAAGAAAAAGGATCAAGTTTTAGAAAGGGGCTTCTATCAAAATTGATCATTGAAAAGGGAAAAAAAGAATTTTTTCTTCACTTGATCATACCTCTCCAATGGAGTCCCTGATCCACTGATCGAGCCTCTCGGCAGTGATAGAATCCCCTTTCTCCTCCTCCTCCTCTTCTTCCTCCTTGAAATCAAACACCGCCGCCGCTGCCGACGCCGATTGGCCTCGATGCAAAGAAGAATACAAGTCAGAAACAGAGGAGGAGGAGGAGGAGGAAACCGATGCGACAGCGTCTACTCTCAATCTCTGCATCCTCATCCGCCCCTTCATTACAATCCCCAAAGGAGGAGGAGAAATCGCGTCGCGATTCTGAAAAGAACTGGATTTGGACCCCACGAGCACATTGCCGGCCGATGACACCGCCGCCATGTCTGTCGCCGGGATCAATGAACGAACCTAAAACTCTTTTCTTGAAAATGAGAAAGATTTTAGAGAGAGAAAGGCGATGGATTTGATACCCAACTCGCCTCCCTCCCCCTCCCCCTCCCCCTCCCCCTCCGTTATCAATCGATTTTTTCTCGGTTCAAGGTTGAGTGCGATGAAAGAATCCTCCACGCAAAAGGAAGAAGCAGCCCAAAAAACACGCCTCTCTCCGACGTGGCGAACATGAGTTTTTAATCGTGGAGTGCGGGGCCCGTGGCTGCTGGGTAACGTGGGCTTTCCTGATTGGTTGGGCGAGTTGTGAGTGGGGCCGGGGAGGGGTTCACTCGTGGTCGGTTGCTGGCGAGCACGCGAGGAACGCGTGGGGATGCGGGAGGAGCACGTTGTTCGCGTGTGTAGTAGATTGGGCCAGGTCAGAGGTCGGACGAGATGGGTCTGGGTCAGCCACGCTTTAAATCGAATCGTTGGTGGGCCTAACTGAATCTGAATCCGACCCGTCAGTGTTCGGTTCCGATTTTGACGCTGAGATCCGGTACCAAGTCGGATCGGGTTTCTTAGACTGGTATTGGTTTGGGATTCTTGGGTCGGACTTGTTGTTTGTTCCACTCAGGTCTGAACTAGAACTTGGGCTTTGAGTTAGATTTCACTCGGACTTGGATAATTTGGACAGGAACTAGTACAATTTGGATTGCAAATAAGACAATTGTGTAGGATATTTAATAATGTGAAGCTATTTATTATTTAAATACTAAATGCTAATTTAGCATAAATTAATGGGGATTTTGCTACAACACCTTATGTCAAATCGTAATTAGAAAAAAAAAAAACTCAGCTTCATAATTTAATTCGCTATAGCCACTTCCTTTTTTAAACCAACCACGTGCGTTTATGTGTCAAGTGTAGAAGTGCTCATATGCGGTGAAAGATACAAATGCCTCGCACAGTAATCACTTCGGAAAAAGCGGAACGCTTTGAAAATGTGGACTGCTGAAATATAGAGAACCGCGATCATGATCGCAATCCTCACCAAAATTTCCCTAATTTTGAGTTTTTATTAGGACTGTGATCATGATCGCAACCCTCTTTATTGATCACAGCCCTCTTTATAAGGACTGCGACTATTATTATAGTCCTCACAAAAATATTATATTTTCGATTCTTTATAGGTCTGCGACCATGATGGCAGTCCTCTTTATTAGGATTGCGATCATGATTGGACTCCTCACAAAATGCCTTATTTTTGAGTCTTTATTAGGACTGTGATCATGATCGCAGTATCGCAATCCTCACAAAACATAATTTTTCAGCCTATATGGGACTGCGATATGTTGGCCCAAAGGCCTTCCACCATAGTTTTGATGATGATTAACTCATGTAGTTATGTTTACTAATAATCTTGTGTTGTTTAAGTTTCAGATCATTAACCAAGATATTAGTTGATGATTAGCTTCAACAAGGAGTTTAGAAGCTTTTCATAATGATTTCAGGGCCAAAGCTTCAAGATCACACTTTGCCTAGCCCATGGATGGAGTTTTGGAGCAAGTCTACTTGAAGATGGAAGTTCATCAAGAAGACTTAGGTATCCTAGTTTAGATAGTGTGTTTAGATCCATTTGTAAAGCTTAGTATAGTTGATATGCTCAAGTGCACAATACACACACGTTTCATGTTTTGATTTTTGGTTTTCATGAATAGTAGATCAAAACAAGTTTACTTTATTTCTATGTATGATAGATATGTTCTAAATATACATGCATGCTTTAAAGTTGCTAGACAAACTTATTTTGACTATCCTATTCATGTTTTGGAAAAATCAAGTTTGACAAAAATACAAGTTTTGTTTTTGATAAAATTTGCAAGACTCAAAAATGAATTGACAAGTTGATATATGTCTTGAAATTTTTATCACAAGTTTATGTTTTAATATAAAATGTTAAAACAAGTTTTGTGGATTTTTAGAAGACTTAAAAGATTTTTCAAAATAATTTTAAACTGTTTTTCTTTCCCAGATTTCTGTTCCAGGCTTCAATCAGTCGACTAAGTCAACTGACCTAGTCGACTTGGCTGAAGTCGGTCGACCGGGACGGTCGACCGACGTGCACAAATCTGTGCACGTTTGGAGACAATGGGACGGTCGATCGTACCGGTCGACCGGGATGAGAGCTCTGCTCTCTGTTTGTTTGGGTCGATCGGGCCGGTCGACCGCAGTTGCCCAACGGTCATATTTCTGATCGTTGGCGGTCGACCGGGCCGGTCGACCGACAGCCTGTCAGGCTGCCAGCTCAGCCTAACGCCTAGTTTTCTGATGGGCCTATATAAACCCCATTCTCTTGGGTTTTTGGCCAAGGTTTTTAGAGACAAAATTTTCAGACTTTCTCTATTGTTTTAAAAGAGTTTTAAAAAGAGTTTTGTGCTTTAAAACTTCCAATCTTTATTGTTTTGGGTTTTTGGAAAATCAAAGAAAACTAGGTTTTGGGATTTTGACTTGATCTCTCATTTTCTATCTTTTACAAGAGACTTCCCAATTAGTTTTTCTTTGTTGCTTGTTTCAAAAAACACCTAGTTTCCACACTTGAGCTATCTTCTATCCTAATCTATTTAGGATCATTTGTTTTGGTGGAAAAGAGAAAAAGAAAGAGAGTTTGAGTTTGTGGTCTTTGGAACCACTTGTTGTAACACCCTTATTCTTGTTGTATCCCTCTTTGGTAGAGGTGATCGGGTGATTGGTTTACTCCTCTAGTAAGAGGTGGAGTTTGGTTGTAAACCCTCTTCGGTAGAGGTGTTGGTTGTTGTATTGGCTACGGGCCTACCCCTCGGTTGTGAGGTGGTTGTTTGAGAGAGGAGTTTGGTACTCCTAGAGTTGTAACAAATCCTCTTTGGTAGAGGTTCCCTCGGTGGGAGATAGTGGATTGGAAATCCTACGCGGTGGTGTAGGCGGGGATGTAGAGCTAGGGGTTCGAACCTCGAAACATATCTTGTCTTAGCGATTGATCCATTGTCTCTCTAACTCTCTCTCTCTCATTTATTTGTGCATAACATCATTCTTATTGCCATATCATTCATATCATATTGCTTGTGTTGTCTTACATAATTCATATTGCTATACATTCCTTATATGCTTGGCTTGCTTGTGTGTGTGCCTCACTTATACTTAATCAACAAGAGCTTCACATAGTACCTCAACCCATTCAAGGGGAATCAAGAGGAGTTAGTCCAGAGCCCTTCACGGGGAATTCGGCTACACTTGTTGATTGTATTAAGTGTGTTGCAAAATTTGCATTAGCTTCCGCATTTAGCGCACTTAGTTTTGCATTTAGTTCTAGATTAGCACTTACACCTATTCACCCCCCCTCTAGGTATAATTTCACGATAATGATCACAGTTCTTGCAAAATGCCCTAATTTTTAATTAATAAGAGGTTTGTGACCATAGTCGTAGTCTTCTAATAAAGGACTGCGACTATAGTTGCAGTCCTCAGAGGACTGCAATCATGAGTCGCAGTCCTCATATGAACATCGCTGGTCGCAGTCCTCATAGAAGACTGCAATCATGAGTCTCGCAGTCCTCATATCAACATCGCTGTTCGCAGTCCTCATAGAGGACTGTGATCATGAGTCGCAGTCCTCATATCAACATCACCATCATCAGCAAACTCCCGTTCATCGACATCGAATGATGCCAACCTTTCCAGATCTAAAAACCACATCAATCACAAAAACAAACAAAAACTCATCGCGAGGACGAATAAACGAGATTGCAAAAGATTGATCCTAAAAAATTGGTCCAGGGGCTTCCTACCCCCTTCCAACTCCCACGGCAATCTGATCACGCAGGTCTATACGCGAATTACTTTGCGTCGTGGTCAGAGTTGAGGGGAGAGCAACGTCCGAGGTAATGGGGAAGGCTAAAAAAGAGGAAATGAAAATATATAAAAAAATTGATGGTTGAGAGGAATCAATTTATGTTGACGTGAACGAGCTGTAGTGAATAAAAATAAGAAGGTAAGTTTCTTTCCTAATTATGAAAGAAAGTAGGTGGATGTAGCAATTTTTTTCCAAATTATTAATAATAATAACAACAGTAATAATAACAGTAATAATAATTCATTTTGAAGCCTTGGGTATTATTAGTTATTAATATTTATTTTTATTGTATGGTAATAATATAATTGAATAATATCTACTTAGTTATTTGAATAATACTCTATAAACAAGATGTATTATACTCATAGTCAATAACATTATATAATAAAAAAGAAAAACAATACAATAGTTAACAATAAAATAAAGTATTCAAACATTATATAATTAAATTAGAAAATAATACAATAGTTAACAATAAAATAAAGTATTCAAACACAACATCAAAGTTTAATAACAAATGTTCACAATTACTGATATTGATATGACATCATTTATTATTCTGTGGTCTAAATATGTCAAGTAGGTCGAATTTTACAACATCAAAGTTTAATAACAAACGTTTTCACTAATTAACTAGATTTGTTACAAATTACTATAAACATTTCATCATAAATAATAGAGTAATTAGTCAATTTTACCGAATTAACCATAATTATTAATTAAATAATAAATTACTATTTATTTAATATTTGTTAGTAAAATCAATTTATTATTAATGATAAATTATAGTAACATTATTATTAAGTTATCATCAAGTAATTATTAGTATTAAAAATATTTAAAAGTTTTTAATATTAGTTACAATAATAATTGGAGTAATATTTAATGGGCGTTTGGTTTTTTTTTTTTGGGGGTGCCCAGGGAGGGAGAAGAGAGAATATGAAGAATCTAAATTCAAATGAAAGCACATAAGTTTCATATGAATTTTTTTTTTAATGTTGGATTGATTCAGATATACATATTTGAACTAAAAGGTAGGATTTTAAAGGTCTAGTTCAAACCCAGTCTTAATCACCAATAACAATAGATTGAAAAATTCATATCATAATCCTAAACCAATATCACTAAAATTTCAAAAATCCAAGTCTCAATTTCAAAACAATTAAATTCCTAAAAATTGTGTGAGTTGATGAGAATCGCGAACCAATAGAAACCTCTTAGAGACTGACGTTTGTTCCGGCCTGGGTCAATATTTATTGGTGATATGCAATAGGACTTGCATGCTTGTCTTGTCTTTTGGGTGTTTTGTTTAGGATAATATAATTAAAAATTGGACAATTTTAAGTCAATATTTTGAAATTAAACTCTATTGAAGGCCTATTTTTAAATAACTAAACTATCATGTGACCGAATAATTCACCAAAATATCTTAAAACTATATACCCAAACTATTTTTCAGTATATTCTACTACCCTAGACTATTTAAATGTTACATATTTGTACCCTCAATTAGTTGACTTTAAAGTTTGTACATCAGTGTGTTTCACATGCAAATTAAGGATGAGAATGTCCTTTTTCTTCCCTCTGAAGCCTTATTCTCTAATTCGCCGAGGCACCACAAGATCCGGGTGGCGGCGTGGATGGTGTCGCGGGCTCGGCCTGAAGCCTTCCACAGTTTGCGGACCTCGTACACGTCGTACTCACCCCCGTGTGTGTCGGGGTCAAACTGCTCGGGGCTCATGTACGTGCACTTGTCGACATAGGAGATACACGTGTCGAGGGACTGATGCATTAGCTTGCTGTGGCCAATTCGGCGATCTTGATTTGACTGTGGGAGTTGATTAAGAGGTTGGAGGGCTTGATGTCGCGGTGAGCGATTTTTTGAGCGTGGAGGCATGAAGCCCAAAAAGCACCTATAATTTAATTAAATTTAAACTAATTAGAGCTGCAAAATGTGCAAAATTTGTTTGTAGAGCGATTTCAGAGAAACTAGTTAGAGTCGCAAAATTCACCGGCAAACAATCTCGGTCAAGACTAGTTCTGAGAAAGTACGACACAGTGACAACAGTGAACCGTAATGTTGTGACAAGACAGATGTGGTTCACTCTAACCCTATTCTCGTACTATTTGATTCTAGTACATCACATTGTCTTATATCGGATAGTTATCGACCTCGCATTCTATTCTTATATGTATGGGTGCACCATGAGGATTAGTATAGAATGTGGGGTAGCATCACTAATATGATCGGACAAGTTGTGTCAGTATACAAGGAGCATTAGTATGAAACGAATTTCCGGAATCAGAACTTCTTCTAGACAGAGTTATGATATTTTTTATTCATATTATTCCAGTAACGATCATGATCTTTTCTATCAACTTTAAGGAGCTCGGGTATTCTTAGAATTGATCTGCAGTCGGGTTATCATCCAGAAGACAGTATTTAGGACTCTCTACGATTCTTAAGCTCAAGCAAGAGAGCGAGATCGTTGGAGGGAGTGTGAAACGAGTGCAGGTGGACGATGGAATTCGAGTCTCCAGGCTTCAAGATCTCGACCTTGCGGCACTGAAGCGATGAGGGGACGGAGTCGGAGTGGCTCATTATCTTAAGCACGTGCACGGTGGCGGATCACTAGTGCCAGGCTTTGTACACAGTCCCGTCGTTGCCGTGGCCGAGGACGGAGATCTTGTCGAAGTCTGAGAGGCGGTGCTGGCTGATTCCGCCATCGAGGGCAGCCACAATGGAGGAGGCGGCGAGAGGGGGGAGGGACCGGGTAGTTTTGTCTTTGTATAAAAATCATTAACGATCGTAGGGTAAGAATATGTGTGTGTGTGTATTTAGAATAACAAAGTGCATTGACCAAAAATTGGGATATATAATTTTAAATGAGGCAAAGTTGGAGGTATTTTGATGTAATTTTCCCATAATATGATAGTCAATTTATATGCCTGTACTTAAACTATTAGTTAATTATAAGATGATTTAAATGAAATCAAAAGGTTTCCAAGATTCAAAATCAGATATCTGTAACCTTGTTTTTAACTTTTAGAAACCTTAGAAAAAGAATCAAATCATTTGGTAAATGCTTTGTTTTTTAGCCCAATCAATAATACACTCTCGAAAAAGTCAAAGGCACAAGACTCAAAATTGTATACATTTCCTCCATAATCTCGATTTTTCATGCATCTCCCCCTGCCAAAAGAGAAGGGAAAAAAAAAAAAGAAAATCCTTTATCGATATAACTATAATTAAAAAGTCTTATTACAATTAGGTGATGTGCTAATCAAATACGAAAATTAAAAACTTAAATTAACAAAATCAACACATAAATGATAATTAAGAAATGAAGTCGGATACTTGACGAAGGGGTCTAAACTTCTCCCCACAATTCCGCTTGAATAAGAATTGAGGTGCTTAATTACCTTTTTGGTTTAAAGTAGTACAAGTATATAAAATAATATCAAGTATATAATAATAAACAAGTAAGAACATGTAAAATATAAACAAGAGTGAGTATAAGAGAGAGAGAGAGAAATAAGAGCAACCGCAAACACAAGAGATTTATTTCGAGGTTCACACAACTTGCTCTACATTATCGCCTTCACCGCAATGAGAGGTTTCCACTATACACGATCCCGCAAGATCACCCAACGTTACAAGTTTTCTCAAGAACTCTCAGATCTGCAAGTTTCTCACTTGTTTCCGTAAGAACCTAATAAACGAACGCGTAAGCTCCTCCGAGGCCGCAACCTCTAACCACTCATAATACAATGAAGAATAACTAATGATCAAGTCTCTTGACCGCAAACAAAACTCTCGCTATAAGAATTCATATAGAATAAATATAGCAGAGATTGGCTCAAACTTGTGTGAGAAAATTTGAGACTTAAAATTTGATGGCACAAGAAAAACTTTTAGAAAAACTCTCTTAAGGATGTGAAAATGAGTAGCGCAAAAAAAAAAAAACTTCAAAACTTCTCTTTCAAACTTGTTTTCAAAACTTCAAAACTTATTTAAAACACTCTACAATGACCCCCATTTATAGGAGATTGGATATGGTCATTAGAGATTGATTCTAACCACCAAAAATATGATTAAACTCATAAAAAGTAAGAAATAATCGTTTGGAGAAAAACAAAAACTTTGAAACAAAAAAATAATCGTTAAAGAAAAAATTGTCTGTTCTGACAGACTCTCGGTCGATCGGGCGGTCGACTGGCAACAGCTACAAACAGTCGACCAACTACAAACCTAGACGTGCAGTCGGGCGAACGACTAGAGCCACATTCTGAGCTCAATTTTGAGCTCAGAACTGGCGGTTGACCGGGCTGACCTTGCCAAATTGGGCTAGAGCTAGCGATCGATCGGGCAGTGCATTCAATTTTATCATCCGTCAAGGTCTATGCATATCCACCATTAAGGCACCAACTCTCTCACGTCTTGAGAGCGGACACACATGCATCAGATAAAAAGAGTATAACTTTTGGTACCCATACTTTCTTGGGTCCTTGGAGTTAGTATTTTTTCAAACCCAAACATTCTTATTAGTAAAATTTACTCCATCAGATTTTTTTTTATAAGATGGCCTTTGCGGTCACAATGTGAAAGTATACAAATGAGAATAACTTATGAGCATGATGTGTATGTGTATGCCGTTGAGTATATGCATACATGTGTGAAACATATTTCTTGTGAAACATAAATTCTAATCTGTCATGATTAAAAGTAGATTAGCTCAAGGTTGAACCCAAACAATACATTCTCTTTTCCATTCAAATCTCATTTTTAACAATAAAGGGAAAATCAATATTAGCATTAGAAGTGCGGATACGGGAATCAAAATCATTTTTCACTTTGTCAAAAGAAATGAACCAAATTTTTTTTTCTTTTAGAACAAAATCCAATTGGTTTTGAAAAAATTAGTTTCTTTGAAATCAAATCAATATTGTTTTTCAAAAATTATTTTCATTTAAAACCATTTCTTTCTCTTTTAAAACAGTATCTAGTTTTGAAGAAAAATTCATTTTCTTTCTTTAATTTTATGTTCTTAATATTTAATAACTCATATTTTCAAACACTTCTTGAAGAGGCGTACAAAGATCATCATAAGATAAATCGGTATCATCAAGATCAGATTATACCTTCAATCACTCCTCAAGTACCACAAAATGCATGTCGGTGGTGTCACTATCTTTATCCGAATCTCTCTCACTATCATTTGTAATTTCTTCACCAAGAGAGATCAACGTACTTCATACTACAAAAGAGAAATCACAATTAGAAACTCTAAAAATATATTCATTGTTTAGAATTTGCATCAATGCATATGTGGTTTTTTGTATTTGCCTCAAAATATTTACCATTCTCAAGATTTAATTTTTTTAGTTATAGCAAGATAAATATTTATTTCGAGGGAGTCAAGTTTAAAAGTTAAGAATATCAAATATAGGTGGAGCAGAAAATTCCATGAGTGAATGTAGTAAATAATGTGATTAGCAAAAACGAGGATAACTCTAGGGTGATTAAAGCGATAATAAAGAGCACCGGCTTTGATACCAATTGAAATCACCTAGAGGAGGTGAATATGTGATGTTTTAATCAAATGTGAAAATTAAAAACTTAAACTAACAAAATTAACACACAAATGATAATCAAGAAATGAAGCCGAATACTCGGGAAAGGACTCTGAACTTCTCCTTACAATTCCCTTTAAATAAGAGTTGAGATACTTAATTGCTTTCTTGATTTAAACTGATGCAAGCATATAAAATAATATCAAGCATATAATGATAAGCAAGTAAGAACATGCAAGATATAAATAAGAGTGAATATGAGAGAGAAATAAGAGAATTGCAAATACGGGAGATTTGTTTTGAGATTTAAACAACTTACTCTACGTCCCCACCTTCACATCAATGAAAGATTCTCATCATGCATGATCCCACAAGGTCACTTAACATTACAAGTTCCCTCAAAAACTCTAGGACTTCAAGTCGCTCACTTGTTCCCGCAAGAACTCAATACACGAACCCACAACCTCGCTCGAGGCCGCAACCTCTAACCACTCATAATACAATAAAAAACAACTATGACCACAAACAAAACTCTCAATACAATAATACATAGAATAGATATAGAAGAGATTGTCTCAAACTTGTGTGAGAAAACTAAGAATTTAGATTTGATGGCTCAAGAAAAACTTTCAGAAAAACTCTCTGAAGGATGTGAAATGAGTAGCACAAAAAAAACTTCAAAACTTCTCTTTCAAACTTTTTTTCAAAACTTTCCAAAACTTCAAAACTTTTTAAAAACTCTACTATGACTCCTTTTTATAGGAGAATAGGATATATCTATTAAAGATTAATCCTGATCATTAAAACATGATTAGCCCTTAAAAATTAAGAAATAACCATTTGGGGAAAACAAAAAACTTTGAAACAAGAAAGTAGCGGTTAAAGGCAAAATTTCTTTTCTGATAGACTTTTCAGGTCAATCGACAATGGCCACAAAACTAGCCCTTGCAGTCAGTCGACTGGTCAGAGTCCCATTCTGAGCTCAATTTTGAGCTCAGAACTGGCGGTCGACCGACCTGGCCATGTTAAACTGGGCTAACGTTAGCAGTCGATCGGGGCGATCGACTGAGCCCAGAGCTGAAATGCTCTGCGCACGTTGTCAGCCCAAAATTGTTTTTCTTTTTAAAACTTTAAAACTTTTTAAAATTCAAATAAATACTCATAAATTCTCATACAAAAATAAGTTCTTATAAATACTATTAGACACAAATATGTGTGATTAAAAATCATCACATATTACAAATATTTGAACTTCTTTTTGTATTTTCAAATTTATTTTGAGAACATAGAAACTTGATTTTATAAAATCTAAACACAAAACAAGTTAAATAAAATTCAAATTCATATTGTTTAAACCAAAAACTCAAGATTGAAATTTTTTATCTTTAAAATTAATATCAAACTTTGGTATATGTCTGTGCATGTGTAATCTTGAGCAATTAATTCTAATCTAACCTTTACAAAAATTTAAACAATCTTTCAAGCATGAGTCTTCTCTTGATATGATCTTCCTTTTTATCTTGACTTGATCAAATATGATTTCTTGAGCTTGACTGCTTCTTGAGTGCTAGGTATAATCTTTATGCTTGAGCTCTTTAATTAACATGTGTTAGCTTCAAAACTTGACTTTGAGTGTTTTGTTGAAGCTAAATATAAAACCATAATATTGATTAAATCTCTAACTTAAATATCACAAGATCATTAAAACTAGAATGATGGGCCTTTGGGCCAACAAAAGAGCCTCTCCAACAAGCTATACTTGAAGAAATAATTATTTGGGTTACGCATAAAGGAATGGACAACGATGTTGGAGCATCTGAACTTCTTCAACAAGATCATCAGCAAGTTACTGTCGATTGATGTGAAGATTGACGAGGAGGACAAGACGTTAATACTTCTCAGTTCGATTTCAAAGTCATACGACCATATCGTAGCCACCATCTTTATAGAAAGAAAACTCCCATCTTGGAGGAAGTAACGACAATTCTGTTATCAAACGAGATTAAAAAAAGGCCAAATCAAGATGAGCATGAAGATTTAGATTTGGTGGTCATGGAAAGGAAAAAAGAAGAGGAAAGAAAAGTCTAATTTCATCAAAGGCATGTCACTTTTGTCACTAGGAAGGTCATTGAAAAAGACTGCAAGTATCGACAAGAGTGGTTGAAGAAGAAATGGTAAATTACGGAGGCAGACATTGCAGAGGGTGTATCGACACTTATGTGCAATTAAGGTGTAACACCCCGCTCCCAGAATACGTACTTAGTAGTGTATTCAGATTTTTTGATCGTATTTTTCGATTTACTTCCTGTATTTGTTTTGTATTATGAATTGTTTATATGATCATTTTGTCTTGGATCCGGATTCGTGGACTCAGAGTCTGCCCTTCTCTGAACCGGGGACCCGATCCTAGTGTATTACTTGATTTGGTCTTTCTGATAATCAGATTTGACCGATTTCAGTTTTAAATATTATTTTTCAATATTTTAGATTTTATATGATTTTCTGAAATTTTCCTGAATTAAATGGAAAATCTTCAAAACCGGTGTCGACCAGTACCGCTGACCGATTTCTGGATTTTTAATTTACAAACTAATTGGAATTTCTCGAAGAGTATTTAGACATTATCTCTTAGAATCATATTTCTTACTTAAATACTTTTTCTGAGGATTTTATGAATTTATGAAAATTCCACCGGAGTCGGTAGCTGGCTGGTTCCGGGATTTTTAGTTTTAAAACTATAAAGTATTTCTTAAAACGTATTTCACTATGGTTCTTAGAATAATATTCTTGATTTTTGATAATTATTTCGGGTCGTTCCGAGATACTTGATTTCGGGACGATTCCGGTATTTTCCCGAAAGATTTCCGCATCCGCAACCGAATCCCGGGAGTCCGCCACTATAATTATTTTCACTTTTACTTCCAAGAAAATATCTTCCCTTTTCCCTTTTCTTTTCCTTTTTCCTTTTTCTTTCTTTCCTTTTTCTTCCACCCTAAGTTTCTCCAAGCTTCCACCATAAGCTTCTCCAAGCTTCTCCAACACTCCACCACAAATATCTCCACCTCACCCCTCACCTTGGCAAGCCATAATTGGCCAAGAGAAACACCTCATCCCACTCTTTTACAAAAACCCCCTCTCTTTTACATTTTTGGCATCACCTTCACAATTCCAAATCCTATAAATACCTTTCCTTCTTCATTTCATTTCATTTTCTCTTCTTTCCCTTCACCAAAGCCTTAACCTCCACCAACTCCTCCTTCATCTCCACCACAACAACCACCACTAAAACTTCTCCAACTCCTTACCTTCATCTTCCTCCTCCTCCATCTCCATGGAAACCACCACAAATTCCAAAACTCCACCAAAGCTTCCACCTTTCCTTTACCTTCTCCAAAAAATACCACCACCATCAAAAGCCTTCACCAAACCATCATCCCACCACCAAACTTCAAGGGCCGGCCCCTCCTTTTGGATTGGGGCCGCGTTCTTCTCCGTTGGCAAGACTTAGGGCCGGTACCCTCCTTTTGGATTGGGGCCGAACTTCCCTTCGTCGGGTCGATATATATTCCACTTCCACCATTTAATGGTTTGGATTTGGAGTTGGACCATCCCTTCGGTTAAAACGCAGAGTTTACCTCCTGCGTTTAGGCCATCCCTTAACGCGGCCTTCGCGTTATAGTATCGATGCAACGCGGAGCCATACTCGCGTCTGCGTCCTTCTCACGTCAACACGACGCGAAGCTAAGTGCCCGCGTCTGTGTTCTGTCCTTGTTGGCGTGACGCGGAGTTTATCCTCGCGTCCGCATTCTCGTGCCCTGACTTAAACGCAGGCCTCGAGCCTCGCGTTGTGGCACCTTGGCAACGCAATGTTATTTCTCGCGTCTGCTATTCCCGCGTTTGCCATTCTTGCTACGCGAACCCCGCGTCTGTTATTCCCACGTCTGCCATTCTTGCAACGCGAATCCCGCGTCTGCTATCCCGCGTCTGCTATTCTCGCGACGCGATCCTCGCGTCTGTGATTTTCGCGTTTGCTATTCCGGCGTCTGCCATTCCTGCAACGCGAACCCCGCGTCTCACTCTCAAAACCCGCGTCTACCTGTGCTTTAGGACGCGTTCCGAGTTGCATGGATTTCGGACCTTTCGGCAATTCCGGTGATTTAGGCGAGTGTTCTCGCTATCGTCTTGGCTTTCCCATTTCATTGATTATGCGAGTGTTCTCGCTTTCTTCTTGGTTTTCCCATTTCATTTGATCGACTTGTACTTATACTTTCTTTGATTGTGTTCTAACATTATTCCATCACCAGACATTCTACTATTTGGCAAGACCCCTTGATATAACATGACTTGCCACCTGACTATATCGATCTCTTGACATGTCTTGTCACCTGCTAATATCATCATCCTGTCATGCTATCTCTTGACACCCAGCATGATCTACTCGACTTGTGATTATCATGTTTACGGGAATCCTGCCTTGTTATCCTGTATGGAACTAAGTGCCACACAGAGCAAAGTGCCACACCATACTCGGTGGGGGCCACCTCTTGAATCTGTGGGGGCCACCTCTAGAATCCATCCCCTCAGAACAAAGTGCCACACAGAGCAAAGTGCCACACCCTACTCGGTGGGGGCCACCTCTTGAATCTGTGGGGGCCACCTCTTGAATCTGTAGGGCTATTCCTGTTATGACCTATTATTCCCGTAATTTGATAATATTGATAAGCTACAACTTGCACGGGGAATGGGAGGAAGTGATGGATGCCGGAATGATGCCTTGCTTATAGTAATGGAATAAAATATTGACGATTCGTGTTAGTGGGACTTTGGGCCCACAGGAGATGCGTGTTAGGGGGACTTAGGGCCTCCAAGCTGGTCCCAGGTGTATGGGAACTACTATAAGAAGTGCCATCAGTTCTCCATCTGCTTCCGTTAACAACCCTCGGCTTGCTTATATATGGATGTATGTGTGTTGGGATGTACACCAGGACACATACCTAGATATATGAGTCAGACGAGTAATAATAACATAAGACTCCTGTTATGCCTGTTATGATTCTTGTTATGGCACCTGTTTTGGACTCCTGTTATGATGCCTGTTATGATTCCTGTTACGACTCCCGTTATGTACTCTTGTTATGTATTCCTGTTATGACTACCTTGTGACTCTGATTCTATACGCTTGGATTACGGTAACATGAGATAAAGGTATATATATATGAGGGTTTCCTTGTTTGGATTATTCCTTCGATGTACTAGTCTCATGAGACCGTGACTTAAGCGTATACAATCAGATTTGCTCGTCCTTGGCTTTATTCAGTCTTACTGCTATACATGTGCTTACCCTTGCTCGCCACTTGGCTTTTACTTCACCATCGCCTGGGGAGTTTCATCTGACTCCCCTGGATCCTTATGTCCAGGTCATGGAGCTTGGAGCATGTCAGAACTTGGAGCGTGTGGATTCTCCCAGTTGATGATCAGAGTGGCGCAGCGGTAGCGTGGATCTTCAGCAGACCGTTCAGAGCTCCATCCTTCCAGGCCCCCCGTGTGCCTCTCGAGTTTCCTTTAGTAAACTCGTGAGTGCCTTTTGTACTATTCATTCTTGTATACTTCCTTGTAATCTCGCAATTGCGCCATTCTGGTGATGTAATATTATTGTAATATTTGTCACCTCTGGTGATAACTCTGTAATTGTACTCATGTGTTGGAATGTATAATGCACCACTTGCTTCCGTACTCTGATTCTTGCTTGTACTGATGCTTAGCGTATATACGTGAGGGTAGTTCTGACTTGCGTATATACGTTGCAGTAATGTCTCCGTATCCGCCAGGATCGGGGCGTTACATAAGGCTTCCATAGATAATACTTTTACAGATAAATGTTGGATATTAAATTCTAATAACGCGATTTATGTATATTCCCAGAAGGAGTTGTTCAACTCCTTGGTTATAAAGGAGGAAGAGATTGTCCAGATGGTGGATGGTTTGACTTGTAAGGTCATCATCACTGAGATAGTTAATGTTATAGGTCTCTATAGGACGACGTGTGCCCGGGAGGCAGTCCAGTATGTTCCAGATGCATGATACAATGTAATATCCATAAGGGTGCTCAACTCAGAGTGATTCCGGATCCAATTACAACATGGAGTCATCACAATTAGCCAAGAAGATAGGGTAATCCTATAAGGAGAGAAGTGTAGAGAGATATACAAGCTGAAGAAAGGAAACTCAGTTCAAGGTGGAGTTTCAATGACAATGAAGGAAGGGAGCTCGTCGTGAGCTGGAGCTTCAAGGAAGACTGAGACTAGACATGAACCAGGTCAAACTATTGCAAGAAAGAGAAAGGGCACATTCGAGAAAACCCTTGAGATAGCCCAAGACATGGTGATGAATCAGCCAAAGGCACCAGAAAGAGGGGGCAAAAATAAAGGTTTCACAGTATGGTTATAATCAAGGAAAGAAACAAGATAAAATTTTAAAATTTTCAATGTATTTTACTAAAGACTTAAAAAGTATGTCAGAGTGGAGGTTGTTGTGAAATTGTCTTCTTTTCAAGAGGAGATGATGGCCAAAAATGCCCTGAATCGGATTCAAGTTTTCTTTTCGGGCGCGTTCATATTTATTTTTCTGGTGGACTCTGAATAGAACTCAAATTCTATTCATTGAAGGATTTATTTTTAAAGATTGAAGGGTTTAGAATTGTTCTAAATCAAAAAAATCAACTCCTATAAGGATTGATCAAGTTTTTTAAGTATCCGACGGTCAATATCATCTCATAGTTCGAATAGAGTTTATATTGTAAAACTTTATAAATATAAGTTGTAACCTACTATATTGTAACATAAGAAAAACATAATAAGTCAATGCAAAGAGAGAGGTAGGTGATGATGCAAAGAGAGAAGAAATACTCTTGTAATCTTGAGAGATTCAAGGAAAAGGTGAATACTCTTGTGAAAATCAAGGGGAATGTTAGATCTCTTCTACCAATTTATTAATAAAACTCTTAATATCAAGTTTTCACCCCGTGGACGTACGTCAGGTTTGGCCAACTATGTTGTATCCTCGTTTTATTTTTCTTTTGTTTTGATATTACTACTTTACTTACTAATTTTCTTTTGCAAGTATTACATATTGTCACGATTTTGCAACGTCGATTACAGTCTTGGACGTGTAAGGACTTGGTGCACCATCTCAAAAGGCTAGCCTTCTAGGTGGAGTTGCCCAAATCCTTATATACCCAAGACTATCTCATGTCTAGCTGATGTGGGACTATTTGTTCGTACAAATCCCAACAAACCCCTTCGAATAAAGATTCTCTTTGTAAGCTCATCTTCACACCTGGAAGACCATATACTCTCCATCGAGATCCTCTTCACTGCGTTGGGTATACACGCCTCCGTCACGTGGAGCAAGAGCACTACAATCAAATCTTTGAAAGCCAATTTGCTTCACAGGGGCCTATGGGGATCGAACAACACCCACACACGACTAAGTTTGGGGCATGGCTCTGATACCATTTGTAAGGAGTTGGGGCATCATCCCAAAAGACTAGCCTTCTAGGTGGAGTTATCTAAATCCTTATATACCCAAGGCCATCCCTATGTCTAGCCGATGTGGGACTATTCGTTCGTACAAATTCTAACATGACACATAACAGTTGGTGTCGTAACCCGATTATTGGTGTAATCTCAACATTTATAAGACTGTCAAACTTTTGTTATAAGAGAGTACATAGAAAAAAGTAATTAAAACATATCAATAACATGATAACCTTATTTATTCGCCTTGCAATGGATGAGTAAATTGAATATCTGAATCATTAAAGAACTTTATCACATTTCAGCCATTAAATAAATTTTATTACTATCTGTTAGAGATATCAATGACAACACGTGACTTATATGAAACATGTAATCCATGTGAAAGAAACCCCTCATGAAATCAATCAGATCCTAAAATCTCTCTATGATTATGGAACACATGGGACATGACCAGATCCTAAAATCTCTTCATAGGAACACATGGGACTCATGAGACTCATGCACCATGTGTTTCTTACCTCTCTCTCAGTCAATGTTTCCTATTGTTTCTCCTATATCAGTGTAAATATGTAACGCGTCGATCCTGTGGGTACGGAGACGTTACTACGACGTATATACGCAGGTCAGAAATACCCTCACGTGTATACGCTAAGCCTCAGTACAGGCAAGAATCAGAGTAAAGAAGCACAGTGGTAATATACATTCCAGCAATAATAGCACAAGTACACAGTTATCACAAGGTATGATATAATATCTCAAGAATATATGATCACTAAGAAGTACAAAAGCAGGATGTACAATATGAAATACGGGAAAGTACTCACAAGTAGCAAGATGAGAATCTCGCGAGCCGATCAAGAAGAGGCTGAAAAAAGGAGGGTCCAGATAGGCAACTACTAATCCACGCTTCTGCTGTGCCACTCTGATCAACTACAGCAAAGCCGCCACGGTCCAGACTCTAGGATCTAAATCACCGAAAAACGACATAAAATCCCGGAACACCAAAAACACGTGCACACCACCAATCCACATATTAAAAAATATATATTAATATTAAATTAATATTAATTTATTGAGAGAGAGAATGAGAGAGGAGAGAGATAGGAGAGAGAAAAGAATGAAAGAGAGAGAGATGTTGGAGAGAGAGACTTGTAGGAGAGAGAGAGAGTGTGTAGGAAAGAGGAGAGAGAGAGTGTGTAGGAAAGAGGAGAGAGAAAGCTTACTGGATATTAGTAGAGGGGTAAGGGAGAGAATTAGAGGGAAAAGAAGGGAGTAAAATTGGAAAGAAGGAAAAGAAGAAAAGAAGAAAAGAAAGAAAGAAAGAAAGAAAGGAAAGAAGGAAAAAGAATAAGGAGAGGGGGACATGGCCAGCGGCCAGGTGGCCGCCGGAGGTGACCGCCGCCCAGGTCCGTCGGCCGGCGACCGGGGGTGGCCGGAGGTGAGGTGGTGGTGGTGTTGAGGGTGATGATGAGGGTGTTGTTTGTCTGTTGTTGTTGTTGGAATTGTTGGTGGTGGTGGAGATCTTGAAGGTAGAGTTGATGGTGGTGGGGAAGAGATGAAGGTGGTATGGTAAAGGGTTGGTGGTGATGGGGATGATAGAGTGGTGGTGGTCGTGATGCAAGTGGTGGTTAGTTTGTGGGTGGTGATGGTGGTGGAAATTGGTGATGGAGTGGATGTTGTTGGTGGAATGAAGTGGAGGAGGAGGTGGTGGTGTTGTAGTAGAGGTGGTGGTGGAGGGAAGGAAAGATGGTGGTGGAAGTGGTGGAGGAGGTGATGGGTTTAGAGGAAGAAGTTAGTGGTGGTGGGGATGCTAAAGATAAGAGAAGAAAGGAAATGAAAGAGAAGAAAGGAGGAGAGATAGGGAAAGTGGATGATGGGGGAGCTTGGCCGGCTTGGGGCTCGCCGCCGCCGCCGCCAGCAGCCAGGGCCGCCGTCGGCCAAGGAGGAGGGAGAGGGAAGGAGTGAGGGGGGTGAGTGGAGAGAAGATGAATGGAGGTGGAGAGAGAAGAAATAAAAAAGGAAAGAAATGATGAAGGGAAAGAGAGAGAAATGATGGGATAGGGAATGGTGTTAGCAGGTGATGGGATGGGAGAGTGGGCTGTCAGTTGGTTGACTTGTGGGAAGGGAAAAGAAAAAGAAAGGAAGAAAGAAAATGAAGAAAGAAGGGGAAAATAATATTATTTAAATAAGGTAAAAGTTGACTATTTCAGAAACGCTCTAAAAAAATCTCAAAAATAAAAAATATTATTTTAAAATGCCTGGTGAAATCAAATTCAAGAAATTTAATCTAATTTTCAAATTAAAAATCTTGGAATCTTCCGACGATACCAGTCGACACCAAAACTAGTGGATTTTCGATAAATTCTGAAAAATCTCAAAAAATGTATTTAGATAGAAAATGAGATTATAAGAAGTAATCTGAAAACCATTTTTAAAAATTTAACTCCATTTAAAAACTAAAAGTCTGAAAAACTGTCAGCGATGTAGTCGATATCGATTTTGAAGATTTTGCAAATAATTTTGAAAAATTTTAGAAAATCATGAAAAATATAAAATATTGGAAAACGATGTTTGAAACTAAAATCGATCAAATCGAACTATCAGAAAGGCCAAATCGAGCAATACACTAGAATCAGGCCCCCGATTCAGACTAGGGCTGACTCCGAGTCCACGAATCCGGATCTGATTCAAAACAATCACACATAAAACAAAACAAATACAAAACTAAATCAAAGAAATATGATAGAAAAATCAGAATATGTATCTAAGTACGTTTTTCAGGAACGGGGTGTTATAAAATATGTGACCAATATATGTATATATATACAACCAATAACCATAGCTAGTGGTATCTTGTCATTGCACAAATAAGTGTTCTTCTCCTTCTTCTTTATCTTGGTATCAGAGCAACTCTTGTACCATGTCAAGTATTTCCTCTTCATCTTCCCTCACCTCCATCCAAACACCTACATCCATAGTTACTCCCAATCCCAACATCACTCACTTTCTAAATGTCAAACTCGACAAGGAAAACTATCTACTGTGGCATTCCCTGTTCCTTCCTCTTCTCAAACTCCACGATATCGAAGGCCTTGTCGATGGAACCTCTTCATGTTCAGTCTGGTTCCTTCCTTCTACCGAGAAGGATGCTCAGCCCACTATCAATCCGAAATACACTCGCTGGATCAAGCTTGATTAGATGCTCTTATGCTGACTTATCTCCTCACTTACTGAGGCTATTCTTGCTCATGTCGTCGGCCTCACCATATCTCGTGATGTGTGGTGCTCTCTGGAGCGAATCTTTGCATCACCCTCTAGAGTTAGAGTGCAGCAACTCAAACACCAGTTGCACACCATCAAGATGGGTACCTCTTCTATGTTAGAGTACATCCAGTCTGTTAAGTCCATCGTGGACAACCTAGCGGCAGTGGCTAATCTAGTTGCTGACTCTGACCTCGTCTCTACCTTACTCAGTGGTCTGTCCCCCGAATATGTCTCGTTCGTCACCTCCGTCAACACACGAGTTGACCCTGTACTGTCAGAAGAACTCATCGGCCTCATGCTTAGCCAGGAGATTTATCATGCGTGTGCTATCACTTCACCAGACTCCACAACCCTCATCTCCACTTCTCCTGCGGTTCATACTGCTTCCCGCACTTCAAGCTACCATTCAGCTCCATCTTCTTTCTGTGGTCGTGGATGTGACCGAGGCAGGGAGTGGTCGTGGTCGTGGACGTTCCTTCCCACCACCACATCAGTCCACCGATGGCCGACCTCAATGCCAGATCTGCAATCGTTTTGGCCATTATGCTAACCAATACTACAATCGTTATGATGATTCGGCTAGCCCAACTGCTCTTCTCCACTTTTATGGGAATAGTCCAGTCGATCCCAACTGCTATGTTGACTCTGGAGCCACTCATCACCTAACGACTGACATGGTGAATGTGGCGGTTCACTCAGAATATCAAGGACTTGACAGAGTTCGCATGGGTAACAGGACAGGTTTGCCTATCTGATCTACTGGTGCTTCTTTATTATGTTCTCATGTTTCTTCTTTTATCTTGAAAAACCCTTTACATATTCGTGATATCACCAAAAATCTTCTATCTGTTAGTCAATTTACCACCCTGACTCTTATTTTGTCAAGGATCTCTCCGCTCAGAAAACTCTACTGCGGGGACAACTTAAGGATGGCTTGTATGTCTTCTCCTTGGGGAATCATAACTTCACTGCCTCTCCCCAGGCTCTTTTCGGTAAGCGTGCATCTTCCTCCGTCTGTCATAAGCGCCTAAGTTATCCCTCCCCCAGAGTTATCCTCAGTGTTTTATCTCAGCATCGGCTTGCTTTTGTAACTGACCATGCTGGTACCCCTCTCAGCATCCCCTGGCAGCAAGAGAAAAGTCACCATCTCCCTTTTTCGTCATCTTCCATGATTGCTACTGCTCCTTTAGAGCTTATTCACTCTGATCTATGGGGTTCGTCTCCTGTGTCTGCTGTAAGTGGTCATCACTATTATATTAGCTTTGTAAACACTACAGTAAGTATGTTTGGCTTTATCCTTTAATTACTAAAGATAATGCTTTCTCCATTTTTCTTGAATTCAAAATTCATGTGGAAAAATTTCTTGGGCGTTCTATTAAAACACTCCAAACTGATGGTGGTTGCTAGTTCATCAAATTTAAATCTTACTTGTCTTCTCAGGGTATTACTCATCGCTTATCCTGTCCATACACTAGTGCTCAAAATGACACCACAGAAAGAAAGCACCGCCGCCTTGTCGAGACTGGTCTCACTCTTTTAGCCCGGTCAAATGTTCTATCCATTACTGGCCTTATGCTTATCAAACCGCCTCATTTCTCATCAATAGAATGTCCACCCCGGTCTTCCATAATCTATCTCCCTACCAGAATTATTTCATAAAGCACCTGAATACCTTTCCTTACAAATTTTTAGTTGTGCTTGCTGCCCTCATCTGCGTCCATACCAAAATCATAAGTTTAGTTTTCGGTCCAGTCAATGTGTCTTCTTAGGTCACTCGACTTCGCATAAAGATTATCAATGTTTGCATGTCCCCTCTGGTTGTATTTACATCTCCTGGGATGTTGTGTTCGACGAATCTTCCTTTCCTTTCTGGTCTCCTCTGTCCTCTCTCTCTCTCTCTCCATCTACTCCCACGCCTTCACCACCGATCTCCATCTCCACGTCTCTATTACCTTCCATTATTCCAGTCCCCTCTTCTCATGCGGGCCCTACCATTGACTCTTCTCCTCCACCACCACCTCCATCACATACTCCTTCTCCACCACCTCCACCAGCAATCACCGATGAGTCCTTTCATCATCCTTATCCTCAGGCTCTCCCAGTCCCCCTCCTACCAGGACCCACCATATGATCACTAGAACACAGGATAACACCAGAACACCAAAGGTCTGGATAGCCACCCGGTATCCCATGCCTACCTGTCTCATGGCCGAATTGGCCGCCACTCCTGTCAAACCCACATGTTTCACATAAGCTTCTAAAGATCCCAAGTGGCTGGACACTGAGATGAATGCCTTATTTAAGAACAAAACCTGGCCTCTTGTGCCATATAACCCTACCATGAATCGGGTTGGCTGCAAATGGGTTTTCAAGTTAAAACATAAACCTGATAGTTCTGTTGACAGGTATAAGGCCCGCCTGGTGGTTAAGGATTTTCATCAACAATCAGGATTAGACTATGGTGAGACATTCAGTCTGGTCATCAAACCGACCACTGTCCTACCGTGTGCAGTATGGCCGTCTCTAAGGGATGGTCTATTCGACAGTTGGATGTGAATAATGCATTTTTGTAGGGTTTTCTTACTGAGGCAGTCTACATGAAACAACCTTCGGAGTTCATCAATCCCGCTCGTCCCAATCATGTATGCAAGCTTCACCGCAGTATCTATGGCCTCAAACAGGCTCCACGGGCCTGGTTTTCTCGCCTCAGCAGTTATCTAGTCACAATGGGTTTTGTGGACTCCAAGTCTGATACGTCTCTCTTCCTCTGACATGTCGGAACAGATCTTCTAGTTCTTATCTATGTGGACAACATCATCATCACAGGCAATGACTCACGGGCTTTCACTCGTCTCATTCAAGAATTAGGACGGGAGTTCTTATTAAAAGACCACGGCCCACTGCACTATTTCTTGGGCGTGGAGTATCACCGTACACCCTCAGGTCTCTTTCTCTCTCAATAGAAGTACATCCGTGACTTGTTTCTTTGACTCAAGATGGATGGTGTTAAGCCTGTCAGCTCACCTATGGCTACTTCCTGTAAGCTCTCCAAGATTGTTAGCAAGCCTTTCTCTGACCCCTTTGTCTATCGAAGTACTGTTGGGGCTCTACAATACCTAAGCTTTACCAGATCCGATATTGCCTTCTCGGCGAACAAGATCTCTCAGTTCATGCAAGCTCCAACCGATGAGCATTGGAGCGCTGTAAAACAGATCCTCCTTTACCTTAAATCTACCATTCAACATGGCCTTTCTCTCTCTCGTCATTCTTCTGTACAACTTACTGCTTACACTGATGCAGATTGGGCAGGATCGATCGATGAAAATCCACCAGAGCTCGAAGAAGCAGTGCACTGTGGCATGATCTAGCACTAAGGCAGAGTATAGGGGCTTGGCCAATGCTACAGCAGAGGTCGTTTGGTTGCAGTCATTACTTCGTAAGCTTGGAGTTCCGTAATCTCCCCCAATAGTTCTCCGTGACAATCTCGGTGTAACATATCTCTCAATCAATCCTATTCGTCACTCACGCTCCACACATGTTGAGATCGACATTCATTTTGTGCGGGACTATATCGCCAATGGAGTCCTGAATGTTTGGTTTGTCAGCACTAAAAACCAACTAGCAGACATCCTTACTAAGCCTTTGAGCTCATTAAGGTTTCCTATGCTGAAGAACAAGCTCTCGGTTCTTTCAAACTCCTTCGCTTGCGCGCGCGCGGTCGGGGGTAGAGATATTAAGTATAACACGTGACTCATGTGAAACATGTGATCCATGTGAAAGAAACCCCTCATGAAATCAGTCAGATCTTAAAATCTCTTCATGATTATAAGAACACATGGAACTCATGACCAGATCCTAAAATCTCTTCATAGGAACACATGGGACTCATGCATTATGTGTTTCTCATTCTCTCTTTCAGTCAATGTTTCTTATTGTTTCTCCTAAATCAGTGTAAACATGTGACCAATATGTGTATATATATACAACCAAGAACCATAACTAGTGGTATCTTGTCATTACACAAATAAGTGTTCTTCTCCTACTTTTTTATCTCTATCATGATGCTTCCAAAACAAAGAAGAGACACAGAAAACAGTTTGAAACTACAACAGCACGCAAATTTTACAGGGAAGATCAGAACTTTGCAGGCTAAATATGTTTAAAGGGATTCTCCATAGTTTTAAGGATATCAATTTTTAGAAAATATTTTTGCACAAATTGTCAAATTGTAGCTATACCCATTGGACTCCGTCGTTGTTACAATAGTCACTAACAAATGTAAGAAAGTTGTTCAAATTCCTTTCTTTCTTTTTTTGTTATGACAATTACTTCTTCAAAGTGTCAGTTAGAGACACTTGTTATCGATATCAAATACGGTCGATTTCAAGTTTCAACAATCATAAACAGTTTATGTTTAGCCCAATATTTAACTAGCTTGTCCATGACTCGCTCGATTAATAAACAAGCCAAACTCAAATGAAGGTCAGCTCACTGGAGCTTTAGCTTGAGGGCGCCCCCCAAGTATAGGTTTATTTTAGGTGTTGTTTGGTTAAGGGTGGAAGCAAGGAAGCGAGGAATTGAAAAAGTAGTAATAGTTTTCTTTGAAACTTGAGAATTGGTAGTAAGTTTTTCGGTGTTTGAATGTTATTGGAAAGTGTGGTTTGAAAAATGTTATGTCTTTTCCGGTGTTTGGATGGTAATGTGGAAGTAGAAATGAAAAAGTTCACCATAATGTTGACCGCAAAACAATATTAAAATAAAAATTAATTAAAAAAATAAAAAATAGACTGTAATTAGAATGCAAGTGAGATTTATATGATAAAAAAATTAATTATCTTGTGTTACAACTTATTACAAATGAAATTTACATGACCACAAATAGCACTTGGAAGTGAGGAAATGGTTGTGTAAAAGGAAAAAAAAAAAAAAAAAAGAAAAGAAAAAAGAGTTTTCTTATTTTTCTTTTCCGGTATTTGGATAAATAAGGAAGTGAGCAATTATACTTTTCCGTTTCCTTACTTCCACCCACTTCCTTGCAACCAAACACGCCTTTAGTATCTTGCGCATTTGCACGCGCCTAAAAATCTAGTGAAACAAAATAGTGAGATACTGCGAGTATTAATGGAAATCAGTTCATACAATACCGAAACGTACGATTTAAAACACATGCTTATGTAGGAAATACCGAAAAAACAAGGTGAAATACTCAATTTTTTATACAGTAAAATCTCATCCAAAAGGCAGAGAAATCTGTCAAGGCTCCCAAACTCCCCTCATCTTCTCTTGTTCATCACTTCAAAATAGCTAAAGAAAATGGGTGAAGCCATTTCCATGCATTTTACTGATTATAAATTTTCAATGGCGAGTAGAAAATAAAGCAGAGAGCTTAAATATGATTGTACATTAAATGCAGAATGAGATTCAACAAAATAGTCGTATAATACAAACCTTGAAAAAGATGTGCTTTGGCAAGTAGAATTATCTTGTATCGGCCCTTGATATACACACGACCTGAAGAGAAATACTACGATAATACAAACCCACAATTTGACGACTCTACAATAATACAGATATCAAGTTCACAAAAATCTACAGTAAATAATAATTTAAATAGAAATAGGAAATAATCTATAAGAGCTCTGAAACTAGTTATTCATCATTGTATTCTGTGACTGAGTGGCAATGGACCTCAACTTCCTGTACATCTCGGAACATGCAAGAGCAAACTCGGCCATGGCTCGGATGAATTCCACTAGATGCGTCCTGATGCTCTGAACAGACTTCTCCCTCACCTGTTTGCAAATCCTCTGGTACGATTCCTCATCGTCCGTGAGCCTCATTTTCAATCTCTCGAGCACACCGTTCCTTTCAGTCCTAGTATCGCCTCTATTTGCCATCTCCCTGTTCTCTGGGTCGACACCAGTAGCAGTTTCCTGCTCAGATGCTGCAGCTCCCTTCTTATACTTTCTCATAGACTTTCTCATATATTTTCTCCGTGTCTCTTCACACCTCCGTTTCATCTTAAGTTCATCCTCCTCAATTATCCGAATAATGACGTGAACGGCTTTTCTGAAGCTATCAATAGCATCTATGGCCTGCTTGTAGGGAAGTTTCTCCAGCAGATTATGCCAAGTTTGGAGGAGGCGTTGGATTGCAGGTTGGAGTATGCATGAGGGAGATGACACTTCGTCATTCAAGTTGCTTTCAATTGGGATGAGGTTCAGATTCACCCAGTCATTAAGGGCTCGGATGTATGCTTTCTCGTATCTCACAAGATCCTGGAACTCAGAGGACCAGTTTCCTAGGAGCCTATGCAGATGAACGGTGCCCTCAAGATGTTGTTCACTCGTTTCCTTGGGAGCAAGTGAAAAATCAAGGTTTTTGAGGTCCCAAATGATCTTAAGCTGGCTAGTATGCTGCGCATGCATAGTTTCCCACATTTTTGCCAGCCTAAAACAAAGGAAACACAAAATGTGAGTAAAAGATATCTATATAAAGGGTAAAAGTATTCAATCAATCACCTGAAGCATAAAAAACATACAGTTTATTTGCAAATTTGAGATCGTATCGAGTTGTTTTCATTTAAGGCAATAAAAACATGAAAGGAAGGTGAGTCCTTGATCTAGTACGATCACCCAAACGAAAACAATATACCATTTGGAAATGGAGAAAAACAACAACTACTACATTAGCATCAATACGAGCGGAAGTAGCAACAAGTCTGTATGCTAAAATTGTGTTCAGCTAGACGAGTCCCCCTCTACAAGGATCATTTGTTAAATAGCATCTAGCCTTCTACAGTCTTTTAACATTCATAAATTTTATAACCATACTAATTTAATTATCTAACAATATATAATATCTAATAATATTGAGGAACCAAGTTGGTTTCCTTGTCAATATCGAATGCTTTTTGATATCTTTTACATACAATAAGATGGTGCCAACAATTGTGAAGCTGATGATTACACACACCCAAGTAAACTATGGTTAAGAAGTGGGGTGATGGAGTACTAACCGTAGAAGCTAAGATACAGAAGTGTGCTACAATAACTGCAAGGTCATTTCTTCCTCTATTCTCAATTCTGAGCCTTCTTGAACCCAATTTTAAGAACAAACGTGAGAGGAAGTGAAAACAGTTCTTATCGTAAGAAAGCTTGGGAGATCTGATTAGCCCATTAAGAAGGCTGTTCTTGTGAGGTAGGAGAAATTCCATGAATAAAAGAGCATTGTACCCAACTGAGTGAGCCCTCTCTACGAACTCTGTTTATAGGTTGCTGATTAGGGCCATCCATATCTCCCATCTTTCCCCCAAAGACTCAAGAAATATGGAAAATTACAAAATTATAAAGTTTTCACCTAAAGACTACTAATTGGTCAAGCTATACAAATCTACATAACTAATCCGTCATTTGGAGCCAATCCAAAATACATTGAAATCATCAACCGACATCTTGAAACTTCAAATCAGCCCATTCTCTAGACCATGCTCCTTGTGTCCTGCTATTGTAATGAATCCTTGATGGCACAGGCATCCTCTGCTCTCATTGAGTCGGAATCTGGACTAGTAACAGCTTGTGTCAACTCGGTTATACAACCCGTGACAACTAACAACACCTCATAACATTAGGAAAATTAATTTGCAGTGAGTCCGGATAATAAGCATGACTTTAAAGTCTTGTGTGAACACATGGTTCTGTCCAAAGGTGATCTTATGATGGTAGAAGTTATTTAACTAATGGGATGTCCAAGTTGAATTTAATAAATAAATGAAAATGCAAGATAGACTTAGCTACTTCCGGAAGAATTTGAGTATGAATCATTCCCACTCAAATTTAATTCTTCGACATTCAAATATAAAATTCACTCTATCAATATATTTAAAGTAACTAAAAATAAAAAATTAAGCGTTCTGTAGTTTTCTTGTTCATATATCAAGTAGGCACAAAACGGTAGACCGAATGTAACATATTACTTAGATCTATAACTTTAGACATACAAATTCTCAATCCGACCATTTAATCATGATCTAACATTTAAAAACTCTCACACATCAACTTTTGTTAGGTTTCGAATATTTTACACCGTTAAATTAACCAACTCACTGTTTCGACCGTTCATTTTGCGTCTACTTGATGAATAAGCAAAAAGTATTCAAAACACTTAATTTTTTTATTTTAAAGCACTCTTAATAATGTAGATCAACTCCAATGGAGTGGATCTTCAATTTCAATAGCCTAACATTGAATTTGAATAGGAAGAATCCATCTCTATATCCTTCCCAAAGGACCTAAGTCTATCTTTTATTCATGTTGCCACTAATTATAAATGCATCAGCAATATGATTAAACTAACATTAGTAACTTAATACATTAATAACTAATTAGATAAATGTTAAGTTTGTATAAAATCAAGGATCACTAAAAAAAGCCAATTGCAATGGTAGAAAGAAATATTCACATATTCTAATATATTTAATAATCATAAGATAAATGGATTCTTAACTAGGGGTAATAAAAGATATTTCATCATGTTCACACATGATTATTCAACATATCAAGTTTATTTTATTTAAGGACTAACAATGATGTTTTGGATCAAGGGCGGACCCAACAGTGGGCTGGGCCGGACTACAGCCCGGCCTATTTTTTTATATATTGGCTTAAACTCATTTTTATTTTTGTTCTTTTTCATATATTGTGTTAGACCCTTTTCTATTTTAATTCTTTTTAACAAATTTATTCCTAATTTCACTCCTGATTTCGTGGAGAATACTGTTTTATTTTTTTGATAAATTCATATAATTCATAAGTATATGTTATAAAAAATTGCAGCCCACCCCAAAATTTATTCCTGGTTCCGCCCCTGTTTTGGATTATTTCAAAATTTATAAAGGTGGAGGAGATTACGTGCTTTATAAATTTTCACGCTTCGTATGAATTGGATCAGAACTTGGATCTGAAGAAGCCCAATATAATAACTCAAGAAACAATAGTGAGCAAAACCAATTTCCTAGCTAATTCCCTTATGATTTCAAAGTTCATTAGACATTTGGAGGAAGAGGAAATGAGAACTTGAAGAAGTTGAAGAAAATTACAAGTGCTACCTCAAGATTGAGATCTGAACCTCTATTTATAGGGTTGGACTTACTGTGAGGCGATTAAACAACAAGATGTACTATGTGATGAGGTAGGTATAACACTAAATCAATGCTAACTGGTTCAAGCATTATGGCCTCTCATGTTTTCTTTGAGCACATTATGGTCCGAGTGGAATACTGTCCCCCAGCAAAGGTATGGATATTATCAGTGAGTGACTCCTGTAAAAGTCATGGAACAATCTGTTAAGCAACAACCCCTTTATAGTCCACACTAGAATGGAATGTAGAAAGAAAGAATAGAACTTTGGTTGAAAAGATTAATTCATTATTACTATCTTTAAGTTTAAATAAAACTTTACTGGAAGGGTCACTAATAACTGCATGCCACATTTTAAACAGAATACCCAATAAAGGAAAAATGTTTCTCTATTTGAATATCTAAAAGAAGAGAAAACTCTCTCTTGGATATTTCAAGGTGCAGGGTGTAGGAAATATGGCTTGCTTCCAAAGATATTAAAGAAGAGGGATTAAGGGATAATTATACAAGGTATCAATGAACGGTAAAAGGATGATAAAAAGTAATAAAGGGTAGTTGTAGGGAGATTTGAGGTCACCCATGTGAGGTGACATGTGCAGGCTGCCAATGCAAGTCAATTAGGATTCTTCCATTCCTAATGTAAATTGATCTCAGAATTGGCCATATGTATGCGGACTCGGCAAGATCCAAAATGATGCGGACTTGGGACTGAACACAAACAATACCTTGAGTTTAAGTGATGTGAAACGAAGGAGGGGGGTCTACGGATTTTGAAAAAAGATGAGAGATAAAAGAAATAGCTAATGATTATCTAATGAATAAATGAAAAGGCCTTCCACCTTTTCGGATCTCACGCTGCTTGACGTCGCACACTCCTCAATCTTGGCCTCACGCTGCTTCACGTCGCACACTCGATCTTAACTTCACAGTTAGGGTTTAACATCCTGTCATGGGCGGCACGCCTCTCAAGAGAAAAAATCCTAAACAATTTTCTCAAAATTCTAGTCGATCTTTATTGAAAACAATTGAGTCTTTTAAATAAACTTACAACTAACTCCTCTTTTCATGACCAATATGGAACTAAAAAAGAGAAAAATAAGACTACTAAATAAAAGAAAATTTACTCTGACTATATAAAATAAAAATATAGACTCAGATTCAAAAAAACAAAAGAAATCTGACTCAATGTCCCTATCATTCTCGCAGGATGGGAAAAACTCTACCCTCATCGAGTATACATAAAGTGGTGGTGGCTCGACACTGGTCTGAATCTCGACACGGGTCTGAATTAGCTACTGATCTTGTAGAGTCTCCAGCTTGTAGCTATTGTGAATAGTAACTTGTTGATACTGTGCAGTTGTTGATGTTATCGTCTTGTTGATGCAGAGTTGTTGAAGATCGGTCGAAAGATGGAGAGGATGACGAAGGGCAGCTGATGACAAGGACGAAGGGAAAGTAGCAACGGTTGAAGGACTTGAGAGAAATGGAAGAGGAACAAAGAGAAGATCACATGGTAAGAGGTGTAATGACGTCAAAGATATGAATAGTAACTTGTTTTGATTTTGAAAGATTTTCTGTTGAAATTTTGTGGGGACTTGTAACAGTAAATTTTTTGTATTTTTGTTTAGATTTTCTGGTGGATATTTGAGATAAGATAAGAGATAATGAGAAGATTGAAAAGATTTTAATTTTTTTGAAATTTGTGAAAAAGAATGAGATTATTTGACAAAAGAGATGAAAAAGTAAGTGAATAAAGTAACAAATTGTACCGGTTGCTCACCGGGATTATCAATTCACTTCAATTTTCACAATGAATGGTTCAAAAAGAATTGTACCAATTTCACATCGGAGATCTTTTCACAAGAAACTTGTATTACAATTTAATTTTCATCACTTAGTACTTTTTTTCTAACCATGCTCTAATATTAAATTGATGTGAAACGAAGGAGGGGGTCTACGGATTTTTAAAAAAGATGAGAGACGAAAGAAATAACTAATGGCTACCTAATGGATAAATGAAAAGACCTTCCACCTTATTGGATCTCACGCCGCACGCTACTCGATTTTGACCTCACGCCGCTTCACGCCACACGCTCGATTTTAACTTCACAACTAAGATTTCACACTTTACCATGGGCGACACGCCCCTCAAGGAGAAAAAATCTCAAAATAATTTTCTCAAAATTCTAGTATATCTTTATTGAAAACAATTGAGTCTTTTAAATAGATTTACAACTCGTTCTATTTTCAGGACCAATATGGGACTAAAGAAGAGGAAAAACAAGACTACTAAATAAAAAAATTTACTCAACTCAATAAATAAAAATACAGACTTAGACTCAAAAAAACGAAAAAAATGTGACTCGATGTCCCCATCATTAAGTGTTTGCATGAAAGGCTGGCTTTATTGGTCAAATCAAATCAAGCTTTGGCTTCTCATTAATACATCCAAACTTGAATTTAAGTAGGTGTGGTGTTTGGATTCAGTTCATAATACAATTTGAGTACAAGTCGAATTAAAGCTGCTCTTTGTACAGATTGGACAGCTCAGATTTAAGGACAATTTCTATTAAAATTAGGGAGGAAAAAGGCTATATATACCCTTCTAAAGAGAGTGTATTCTTCCAAAAAGAAGCCAATTCCTCAAGGCAAATTTGTACTCTTGAGAGAGAGAGAGAGAGAGAGAGAGAGAGAGAGAGAGAGAGATTCGCTAAAATTTGTACTCAAGGCAAATTCATTATCTTGAAGACAGATTTGCTGAATCCTCTGGAAGTATTGGGACAAAATACACTATTAAGGAAGAAGTCCAAGATCTTTAATTCATGCAATTTATATTCCCTATCTTCTCACAGAATTGCAGCGTCAACTGATCTATCTAGAACCTATCATAATTATTTCCAGAATTATCCATAACCTTGTCATTGTATGGCTAAAATGAGATGTTGATGATGGTCAATCTTCTAGATTCTTGTCTTACTCTAGTATTAATCACCAAAACATATCTTAAAGCATGGGCTTTAACATAGTAAAATAAACATCCAAAGAAACCAGATTTATAAAATATGCTATGAATTTATCCTCACCGTAAACTGAAAACTTACCCACCAACAAGATCTACTAATCTCATGTACAGCTGGTTGTCTTGCAGATTGTTAATTTCTGAAACTGTCCAATTCATTGACTGCAATTCTGCTATGTATCTTGCATGCAAATGATTAAAAGAAACCTGGGTCTCTTCCAGTGTTTGAGGACTGGCACCACACTTCTTTTGCTTATTAAATAAAGCAACCATCATCAGATATTCAATTTTCATTAGCTCACATGCCTGTGTTCCATGAATCAAGTTAGCCTAAGAATACATATAAAAAAGACTACATGGGGAAATAATGAAATCAATAAGTAGGCTAATGAGTATTCTAACAAAAATATACTGAGGCCGTAGTAACGTTGTTTTCTAACTTTAAGGCAAAGCAAGTTAAAGAACCCAGGACTAACTTGATCATGGAGACTTGCAATGTGGAATGTTGATTGATCCATGTTGAAACATGTGTATGCATTACAAAACAAGAAATTAAACTAGCAATCTCAACAAAATTCTGAAGAACTCGGATGATACATACGGAATGAACACACTTGAAAGCTTCATGTCCTATGCAGGGATCAACAGCATGTAGATAAATATTGCTAATTTCAAAATCAGGAATTGTTAAGATAACACAGCAATACCATCTTCTAATAACTATCATCAAAAGATCAAAATCCCAGATAGAATACAACCTCATTTTTGTATAGACAAAGAAAAGAAATCACAGAACAACACTAAGGTTATAAACCTAAAAACTCCCAAATTTATGAAGAAAAATCTACAACTGAAGTTTGAACCTTATCTGCATCAGCTTGTATATTTAAAAGCTTCGCCAGATGGCTAACATAAAGATGTGAGTCATGTAAACTTATAGGAGTATACAACAACCTGGGGGAATGGTGGCATTTATAAAATATTTTAGCGACGCAACATACTCTTTCTCAGTCAAGAAGGTTATGATAACCAAGAAAATTGAAATAAAACAAACCAATCATGTCATTATGTAATGTTGATAAGGATGATACTCTATCATATAAATTATGGTAACATTTTTATGCCATTGGTTCAATATTCAATCAAAATTCATTGCAGACAAATAACTACACCCTATCAACAGTATCATGTGATCGGATTTTATCTATCGAAGTAGTGTTGGAAGAATTAAGCAAAACGTACTGAGACAGGTATGATGAGAAAAGAAAGAGAATATTTTCACATTTCCACATTCAGTAAAAGAAATACAAACGCAAAAGCAAAACTGTCGATGATAAAGTCAGGCCAACAAAAAGAAAAATATACTGATAATATGTTTACCTATCAAACATGAATTATCAAGGACTACCTAATATAATACCTAGTACAATGTACTGCAAGGTAATTAATACACCATCGATCAGTCAGTGACCTCTGTAATTCATTTTAAAAAAGGGGAAAAAGAAAAGGCAATACATCATTTTTTATTGTTATAAAAAGTCATTGCGTGAAGTACAAAACCGTGACACTCACAGTCTAGGCACCATAGGCCATCCTAGGCAGATGCCTAAGCACACATTAAGGATGGTATCTTGGGGGGAAAAATATCTTTTTAAAGAAAATGGTTGAGCATGAGAAGACAATAAAGTAGTATAAAAAGAAATTCAAATTATAACACATGCATGGTTGTCAAGTTAATAAAAATCCTTGAGACTAGATACTGATACTGGGAACTTCTCTATTATAATAGTTATACACATGACATACCTGATCTTTCAGTTTAGAGAAAAAAGTGGCAACTCCACTGAGACTTTCAGGAAATTCGATTACCCCTTTGTGCTTTTTGGATTTCCAAAAACCCTTGTCAGATTCCTCCACTACCTTTACCCCTGACTCTGAATAAAGGCAATACAAGCTTCGAAGTATTCACATGAACCCCACGTTGCCCGTCTATGATTGGGTCAGGGGGCCGATGACACCACCATGAGTTACATTAGATGCACCTCATGCGCGGGAAAAGCGGTGACCACAGAAACTGTCTACCTATAGTATCGGGTTGTCCACTTCGTTGTCATGCAAGATTCTTTTGAAAGAAAGTCTTGGAAACATTAGATTTGGTGAGATCTGAGGTTGCAACAAGAAAGTGTCCACCTCTTTTTTTTTCTAAGACATCACAATTTGTCTACCTCTTAATTAGCAAAATAGAAATAACAAAATTTCCTATTAAATATAGGAGGCAATACATGCCCATACTTTAAATGGAGAAACTAGGGTAGAAATTTGAAGGGGTTGAGTCACAAATAAAACATTTTAGGGGACTTATTACATTGCTAGTCTTCTCACCTTTTCTTCTTAGATTTTGCTGATTTTCTTCTTAGAAATTTAATTTACTGAATTCCTTTGTTGAAGTAGCATTTCCAAGAAGTTTTCACAATAATCTGAGAACAACAAATATACGAAATTAAAATGTAGAAAGTCTCGTCCTAAAGATAGACGCACTGAACTAAAAGGAGATAGTTTTATAAAAAAGGTAATGTAGGACAAGTTCGAAAAGTGGATATATTAAGAAGTGTTTCAAAGGAAAGAGTAAAATGAAAAAATTTAAAAAATTAAAAAAACTGAGTTATTGTAAAAGCTACAGTAACCCACGTTAACTTTAAAAATATTATTATTAGAATTTTTTAAAGTTTATTTGAAAATAAACCTTTTGTAGCCTTCAGCTATAAAAGGCAACATTTTATTTCTTTTTAAAAATTTAAAAGTTTTCATGGGTATGAAGCAGTAGGTGGCCGACGCAGAGGCTTGCCGCTTGAAGCAACAACGTATGAGCTCAAGCTGAAGTCAGATCCCAAGCCACAACCAAAATTAGATCTCGAGCTGAAGCAAAAGTTAGATCTCGATATTGTGCCAAGAGTTAGATCTTGAGCCAGAGCCAAAGTCAAATCCCGATCGAGAACCAAAGTTACATGACTTACGTCCAGAGTTTAATCTAGAGGAAAAACCAAGTCTGAATCTGCATTGAAGCCTAAGGAATCAACTGATGCAGGTCGCGAATTGATGATTGTGATGGTTAAAGAGGAAGATTTCACTGAATATTTTCCTCCAGTTAATGTTCTAATGCAAGAAATGATTGACTTCATCCAGATCCTCCTCCACCTGCTTCTCATCCAGTTTTGTGTTTTATTTTGATGATTTCTTTGCTGCTTATGCCTCATCAGGTTCAATAAATCATCCTCTCCCATTTCAAAACTCAAGGACGAGTTTTCTATGACAAAGGGAGATTTGATATAGGATAAATTTGAAAAGAAGATATATTAGAACTGTTCCAAAGGAAAGGGTTAAAAAAAAAATGAGGGTTACTGTAGCAGCTACAGTAACTGCAGGAACTAAAAAAATTAATTTAGAATTTTTTAAAGTTATTTGAAAATAAACCTTTTGTAGCCTTAAAACTATAAAAGGTAAAATTTTATTCTTTTAGCATTTCAAATAGTTTTCTTGGATATTAATTTATTAGATTTCTTTTAGGCTAAGAAATTAGTTTCTTTTTTAGCAAGTCTTTTTTCCCCTTAAAAAAGGCTTTAAGCCTTTCTTTCATGAACAATGGAGTTTGATAAATGAAAATATAGTTAGATATTGTCCAAAAAATATTATATGTAATGGAGATCTTCGTGTGGTGTGATGCCATTGTTATCATGGTGTGAAGCCAAATGCGCTATTTGGCACTTTTACCATTGTTTTATTTTCCTTTTTCACTTCCCTCACTTGCCCACCAGCCTGTTCCCCACCAAAAGGTAGATTTACTGATCTAAAATGTAGGTAGTACATCATAAAAGGTAGACAACTAAACTAAAAAGTACACAATTTCATAAAAAGACATACTTAACTAAAAAGTATACATGCTGAACTAAAAGATAGGTACTTTCTTATAGAAGGTATTTATAAAGAACTAAAAGGTAAATGTACATAATGTATCACGAAAGTTAGATATACTGAACTAAAAGATAGATAGTTTAATAAAAAGATAAGCATACGGGACTAAAAGCAGGGACAGAGCCAGAAATAATTGTCTAGGGGCGGTACTTACACCTATGAATAAACTTAAACCTTTCATTTTCAAAATGTGTGACAAAACTTTAAAAAAAAAAAAATATTATCTTCTGTTTTATTAATTTTTGAATAATCAATGTTCTAATAACCTAGTTTTCAGTTTATGCATCACAACAAAGTAAGTTTTCCTCTACTCTAGTTCAAATTTTAACCTGACAATAATAATAACCAAAAACAAGAAAACTTAAAAAGTTATAGAACCTATTTTGAACATATGGTAAAAGAATATTATAAAAACATGAGAAAATTAATAATTATCACAATCTCAATTTGATTGCTACCTCGACCAAAAGTGGTGTTGCCACAAGAAAAGTTTGATGGACGGGTGAACTTTGAGCGCATCAAAAAGGTAAAGGAGAGAGGGATAACAGCTAATTTAATTGATTAAAGATTTTAATTCTATTAAAATCCAATTATAACTTTCAAGTATAATGGGATAGGTTTCCTTTTAAACCAGACCACCCCATTTGGTACAATTTGCTAGTCATACCATTAATATGAACTAACTTTCCTTGTATCACTTATAAAAAGCATGTGATTGGTGCGGGTCAAATGTTAGGTGGCTATTTTTGAAATTTTCTTTTATGTGACCTGAAAACTCAGAAGGTACATATAAAGAACTGAAAGGTAGATAGTATATCATAAAAGGCAAGTTAAACTAAAAGTAAATCATAAAAGGTAAGTTAAACTAAAAAATAGATAATTTCATGAAAAAGACATACTGAATTAAAAGGTAAACAATTTCATGTGAAAAGAAAATATATTGGAATAAAAGATGGATATACTAAACTAAAAGGTAGGCGGTTTCATAAAAAAAGGGACAAACTGAACTAAAAAGTAGACAGTTTCATGTGAAATACAAGCATATTAATGCAACTACGTCAAAATTCTGAAGTTGTTGTGAGAGTTGAGGATAATATATTTATATTCTAACATGTTTGCGTAGATTGAGCCACCTTTTTATAAGCCGAAACTTGGTCATTTGCACAATAATATTTTTGCCTTTAAATCCGCTTTTTAAATGTGCACGCATTGAAAATTGAACGTGGGTTACTATAATACTACATTAAATTCTATGCCACTCCACCAAATTTTCAAAGTTATGATGAGGATTGAGGGTAATATATTTATATTGTAATAGAACTAAAAGATGAACACTTTCTCATAAAAAGTATATATAAAGAACTAAAGGTAAATAGTTTCATGTGAAAGACAAAGATATTAAACAAAAGGCAGATAATTTAGATTAAATAAAGATATTCTACATATAAATATAGTTATTTAAAATAAAGATAGATAATTTAAATCAAAGGCAGAGAATTTATATATAAATGTAAAATTTTAAATGTGAATATTTTAAAAGTAGAGAAAGATAATTTACATGTAAATATAGCATTATATAAAGATAGATAGTTTACATATAAATATAGACATTTAGAAATAAAATTAAACAATGTAAAATTAAGATTAAAATAACTATTAACGGGAAAAGTTAGATAGTTTACAATAAGAGGTAGTCAATTTATGTATAAGTAGGCAATTTGTATAAGAAGGTAGAAAATTTGCACAGAGACGAGACTCCTCTCTCTCTCTCTCTCTTTTCAAAAGAACCATTTTTAATGAAAATTTTCTAACACTTAAAAATCCTAAAAACGATGTTTTAGAAACAAAACTTCAATCTTTCATCAAATCTATTCCCAATAAAGGAATTGAGATTTTCTTTGTAAAATGAGATACGTTTAATAAGCTCAATGGAGAAATTGTGATCTAACCACAAAGAACTCATTGTTGTTCAAACCGGGTATAACAATAGGAAAGGAAAGGAGCAGGAGACGGAAGAGAGAAGAAAAAATGAGAAATAGATGACGTTATTTTGGCTCCTTGATTTTTTTTTTTAGTTGAGAGGAGAAAAATAAGAGCAAAATGAGTTTTCTGGGTTTAGTTTCTCAGATCTAAGGAATGAAGAAGATAGAATAAGAGAATGAGAGTGGCAACAGCAAAAAAGAAATTTTTTGGGTTTTCTTAGATCTGGGATATGAAGAAGATGAAAGAAAAGTGAGGAATGTTTTTTTTTTTTTTTTTGAAAATTTGAGAAGAAATATGAAGAGAGGAAAAGTTGGTTTCTTAGACTTTAGGGATGGAGAATGAGGAAGAAGAGGATGAAAATAGAACACAACGGGAATTTCGCCCCACCAAATAACCTAACTCTATTAGATACATGTATTGAGTGCACTGATAAAGGCATATTTGTACACATTTTATACCTAAATTGCATATTTGTTAATACATCATTTTTGTTTAATTATAGTTAATTATTGTATTTTTTTGTTGTTTAGAAAACTGAGGATCTATACAAGTCATTTGGTGCTGAGCAAATAAATTCGAGTGCAACAAAAATTAAAATGAAATGAATCAAGTATTGAACCAAGATGAATGGACTAAAGACTTGAAATTTTCTCCATCCAAATCCAAGCTAGCAGATCACGGAATCAAGAGAGCGAGAAACATGTTAGAAACATGTTGGAGTGATTGAAAGAAACATGTTGAAGTGATTGAAGGAAACATATGCTTCTATTCTTTCTATAGAAGGACTAAGAGAGGGAAGCATTGGTGAGGAGGATTTCGAAAGAGTTTTTATTTTTTCTTTTATAAAGAGTTTTAGAGAGAGTTTTGTTTCTTTTTTAGAGTTGTAACAAGAAAATTATCTTAATCAATTGTTTTCTTTTATTGTCATGCTCTTTCTCTTTACTTTTTCTTGTTTTTAATCTCAATTAATTACTCTCCGTCATGAGTGACTGAGAACTTTCCCTTGGGGAGAGGGTTCTGCATCATGATTGAGTAGAGTTGCGTCTTTATGTTTCTATTTTCTTTTGTTTTATCATATTCACGCCTAATTTTTAAGTTTAATTTTAGATTTATTAATTTAGATGGATTGTGTTTTACTTAAATGTAAATTCATTCCATGCTTTATTTTAAGTCTAAATTAATTAAAAATACATTTAATCAAAACTCTTAATCATAATTAGATCCAAGCCGATCTCAGAGGAATTCCTTCACTATAAGAGTATAAGAATGATAGGATCATTTGTGACTTAATCTAAAATAGGAATAAAAAAAGTCCATTGGAATTTGTGTTAAATCATCCAATTTTTTGAATAAAGTTATTTTCTAAAGGTTAAAGGATATGCAAAAGAGTAATGAAAGCATAAGGGAAGAATCTCTACCTACATGGTAGTGTTCCCAATCACCAAGTTTGCTTATATTAAGAGAAATTCAAGCTTTAATTTACATAGCTAAATTTTCAAATCCAAATTCATTTGTTCAACTTCAACTAAATTAAAAATATAATTTAGGATTTTAAAAAATGTGATTTTCAAACAAGTCCTTATGGAGTCGACCCTTTCTTGCCGCTGTGCTATTTTTTCAAATATTTCAATATTTTATTATTTGTGTACGGTTCAAACAACGACGGTAAATTTTACTAATTTCGAGTCGTAACATGCACAAATTATAGGTACTCATTTTTGGAAAGTCAAAAAGCAACAAGGGTAGTTGAATTTTGTGAGATTCTCGGGGGACATTTTTCGCTTCATTTTATCACTTTGTTCTTATAGGGCAATATTGTAATTTCAATTAGAGGGCAGTATTGTAAATTTATTTCCTTGTTATTTTATATAAATAACATAAAAGAGGAGGAGATTCTATTAAACCCTACGTGTTTATATGGCATCTGAGCTCAATCTCGTAGGCGCTTACATCTTCTGATCTTGTTGACATATGACCAGAGTTCCTCTCTCTTTCTCTGTGTCTTCAATCACAACAACCGTCGTTGTGTTCTTCACATATATAATGGTTTTGGATGAAGAAGGTGCTAATTGCACAAAAATATTTAGATTTGGAGAGCATAAACCCACATATGTGACAACATAGACTCACATATGTGGGAGCATAAACTGCTTAGACCCGCATGCATGGGGTTCCCGCTTTTTTGAAGCGCATAAAGTAATGGCAATACGGGCAGAAGTATGAATACATCTATGGGCCACACAAGTGCCGTATAAACATTGTTTTAGAAAATTGTTTTAATATCTTTATGAAAAAGTCAAGAAAGACAATCGTTAGTTCATAAAGGAGTTATGGTTTAATTTTAATTTCTTGAATTCAGATAAATTTATGTTTCCTTTAAGATCCCAAGGTAGGATCACTTTGTTGATGCTATAGGAACCCAAGGGAGGGTCCCAAAGAGTTTGTTTGGTGCGGCTGAGGACTTGTTAGATTTGCTGGAGTTGTGAAGGTGACACTGGGGATAGAGACAAAACCCACTTCCTAAACTTGTTTCTTGTAAGATCACTGGCATGAAGTTAAATGGAGATAATTTCCTGTAGTAGAAGAAAATATCGAAAAAAATCTAACACGAAGAGGTAAGAAGAAGCCATTGACCAGGAGTAAAGTGTAATGATCTCAGACGTCAGAACTACGGCATGGAGCCTACTGTGGTCGCTTTGGTGATTCATTGGACTGTGAAAGAAGTGAAGGAATAGCGTGGTGTGTTGTATCCAGGGAGGAATAGTTTGTCATAGGCATATTACTTCGCACAGGAGATGTATCAAAGCCAGGAGGGGACACAGTCTTTACCATACTACTTTGCTGATTCTAAGAAGGTGCATGTACTCAATGCCATGTTTCCCATCAATGGGATGTTAGACAGATGAAGTTAGAGAGAGAAGTTAGCAATTTTGGCTTTTCTAGGAGGCTTCCCATCAGAATACATTATATAGCTCATCCACAAGTATTAGAAGGAGCAACAACATTACTTTTGCCAGAGACATACATCTGCTGATGTGTATCTTTTAGAGGATTGTAGAATCCTTTCATGATGATCCCAATGAAAGATCATACTTGGGATCTCATAAGTGTTCGTTTCTGTAGAATCAGTTTGGCGAAGGGTGCAGACGAGGAATTATGTTGTATCTTTGTTGGCCACAATGGTTGTAGAGGACATTCCGAGAGCATAGGACAGAAGAAAGGGTCTTACGAGTGTGGAGTAGAGAGACACACTCAGGTTACTGTTAAAAGTTGCATAGAAGGCCAGCTCACTATGGAACTGCTAATAAGGGTTGTCTACTTGTGATTCATCTTCAGCATCTAAAGTGATTCCTATATCAAAAAGATGAGTATGCACTAGAAATTCTAGTAGTTTCAAGCTGTTCAAGCATCATAAATAGTCTACCACTGTGGTTGTGGTTTTGATAAGTAATCAGCTAGCTGTCTTACATCGACATCTTCCTCTAATACTTGGGTAACTTGGGTGCTTTTGATCACATGACTATGGAACCATGGGCCTTTTCATCCTTCAGTCCTATACTCCTACCTCACATTTTTCTAGTGTTACCTTCTCTGATGGCTCGACTTCCAATGCGTTGAAGGTGTTGGCGTTGTTAATCCTACTTCATCCTTCTCTTTATAATCAGTTCATACATATGCTTCATTTTTTTCATTTAATTTGTTCTGTGGAGCATTTTGTGTTTTACCGTCATCAGGTAAGTACTTCTTGTCTTAATGTTGATGATATTGTGATATACTTGATATGTATTAGTTCTTTAACAGCCTGTCTCTAGAGGAATTTTATACAAAGGATTTCAGAAGTTTGTGATACTTCTTTGGTACTGAGGTTGCTAGATCAAAGAAGGGTATATTTCTCAGAAAAAGTATGTTCTTGATAAGTTAACGGAGGCTAGAATGATAGGATTTAAACCGATGGAATCCAGACTCAAAAGTTGCTACCCCATCAGGGAGATCCATTATCTGATCCATAATCCAGGGAGTTATAGAAGACTGGTTGGTAAACTAACATCTATCATGTCCACGATTGTGCACCTCTTGCTTCTACCTTGCCCGCGAGCATAGCGGTATAGCACTACACGAGTTTGAACCAAATATGATAGGTTGTCTTGTAGTAGTGAAAAGTCCTTCCAATCTAAGGATCTAAGGAACCATGACACAATTATTTCTTTTCTTAATCCCACTAATCATAGTTAGAATAGCACTATTTTGGCCAGATATCCCTCTTTTTCAAATTTCAAGAACTGCAAAGTCAAGCAGTTGATTTTGTGGGGAAAGGGTACAATCTTGTTAATAGAGTTTTTTAAACTCCGTTGAAAGTCAGCCAAAGATCGATGCAATCAATGTTAAGTAAAAGAGCGTATCAGTCATATCAATGATGGAATTACACAGGAGGAACCCAGCCTAGTCGACTAGGGCAATGGCCTAGTCGACTAATGATACAAATAGAGTGTTGGAAAATCTGTTTCACCACAGACTAGTCGACTAGGCCAAATTCCTAGTCGACTAATAGGGTTATTAGTCGACTAGGTTATTTCCTAGTCGACTAATGCGGCTGCAACGACTTATTCCTAAATCTGATTCTGAATTTGTTTCTAATCCGAATTAGGTTTTTTGGTTTCTTTTTCTTCATGGCTTCTTTGGCTATATATAGAGGGGCATTGTCCCCAATATTTATATCCTATAACTTGTAATTGATTGATTCAACAAGAACTCTCTTCTCTTGTCCCAAGGACATAGGCAAATTGCCAAACCTCATTAAATCTTGTGCTCTCTTTCTTTTCTTTGTTTAATTGTTCGTATGATTGGATTGACTATTCTCTGGTGGTCATCTTCTCTGTTGCTTGGATTCTCAATAAGTGATATCAGAGCATTCCAGGTTCAACGAGGAGATTTTCGTTCAAGTGGAGCAAATCAACTTGGAGACTGTCTACAGTTTCGTTTGGAGGTAAAGATCTGATCTTTCCTGTCTGAATTTGTTTTCACTAATTGTTTTCTGTATTGTGTTGAAAATTTTATTGAGAAGATAGCTGAAGAAAGTCAATCTACGGTGAATCCGTGAACCCTTATCCGATGAAGATCGATGTGATAAAGTTTGATGGCATGAACAATTTTTGGATGTGGAGATATGAGGTGATGAATGTATTGACGGCATCAAACCTTGAAGACACTCTATGATTGAAAGAAAAGCCAAAGGAGACTTCTGAAAAGGATAGGGACAAGATGAATAGGACAGCATGTGGTCTTATAAGGCCTTATTTGACACAAGAAATCAAGTATCATGTGTTATATGAGACGTCTGCAATAAAGATGTGAAAGATTATCGAGAAGAAATATCTGACGCAGAGTATAAAGTCTTGACAACTTCTAAAGAGGAGGCTTTATCGCTTCCAGTTGAAGAAGAAACTCTCTATCGTTGAGCACATAAACAACTACACAAAGCTTCTTATAGATTTGATTAATGTGGATGTGGATATCGATGAAGAGGATAGGCGTAAATTCTTTTGAATTCTTTTCTTGATGAAGATTATGAGACCTTCTTCCTCACCTTGATTAATAAGAAACAATCACTTAAATATAATGATGTGTGACAGCTCTTGTAAATTATGAAGTGAGGAGAAAGGACAAGCAGTTTTCTTCAATGGTACATCAGCAGAAGGGTTAATGGTAAGAGGCAGAGGTTCCAATCGAAAAAGGGCGAGCGTGAGAGATCCAAGTCCAGACCTAGTTTTAGAGATCTGAAGAAGAACCAGTGTGTCATCTGCAAAGAGATAGGGTACTGAAAGATTGACTGTCCAAATATCAAAGATAAGAGTCAAAGACTAAGGCAAATCTCGCACAGGTGATCAGTACACAAACTGGTACTTCACAGGCAGGTGGATCGAACTCAGACTCATCGGTATTCTCGTTCTCTGTTACTACTACTATTGGTTACTTAAGTGATTCTGAGTGAGTATTAGATACAAGAGTTACCTATCGTGTGTGTCCAAACAGGGAATGGTTTTCTACCTTTGCGAAGCTAGATGGATGTTTCGCTATCATGGGTGATGTTATCCGTATAAAGTGGAAGAGATGGGTACAATTCGTATTAAGATGTTTGATGGGATGGTACGAGAATTGAAGGATGTAAGGTATGTACCTCAACTGAAAAGAAATCTTATCTCTATTTGTGCCTTGAAAGCATTGGTTCATGGAGTATCTGTTAGAGATGGTGTTCTCAAGATGACTAGAGGCCGATGGTGGTGTTGAAGGGTGCCTGACACAATAACTATACTACTTGATGGGTAGTACGGTTACAGGGCGAGTGGCGACTTTTATTTCTTCAGGCGATGTTTGTACACAGGTTTGGCATATGAGGCTCGGACATATAGGAGAAAAGTCTTTGCAAGCTCTGCCAAAGAAGGGATCACTAGAAGGTTCCTCTACCTGCAACATGAAATGGGTGGACACGACGTTCTGGATGAGAAGACGGAGGTGAAATTCTGCACCTCTATTCACCACTCGAAGGTCTTCTAGATTGTGTTCACGTTAGTATTTGGGGACCTGCCAAAACTGCATCGCTTGGAGGTAACGGTATTTTGTCTTTTTTATTGATAATTTATCTAGGCATTGTTAGATATATATCATTAGAAAAAGATTTGAAACCCTAGATATGCTAGTGAAGTGGAAGGATATGATGGAGAAACAGACTGGTAGGAAGATTAAGGAGTTCCAAATTGGTAATATTGAAAAATACAAAAATCAATTCCTACAATTTGGCCAGAACACTAGTATTGGTACTCACTTCACAAATGGAATACATGGGTTGGCTAAGAAATCAAACGCTCCTTGCTAGAGAAGGTTCAATGTTTGTTGTCTAACGCACGATTAGACATTTTTTTTTGGGCTAAGGCGATTATATATGCTAGCATCTCATAAATAGACTGTCATCAACTGCGATAGGAGGCAAAACTCCATTGGATATTTAGTCAGGTGGAGTTGCTCAGGATTATGATTTGTTGCGGGTATTTAAAGTTCGGCGTACTTTAATGTCAAAGATGGCAAGGTATATCCGCGAGCAAAGAAGTTTGTATTTTTAGATGTCAAGAGAAATATAAAAGGCTACAAATTATGGGACCCTGAAAACAAAAGATTGTGTTGAGTAAGCATGTCATATTTGATGAGTTGTTGAAGTCTACCGTCCCTCAGCGGGTGGAGAGGACGAAGACCAAGGATGTATTGTAGCGTGTAAAGGTGATGCTACTCCACCACCTCCAGTTAGTTCGGTATCAGTAAGGATTTCACCGGATGTGACACCGGGTGAGATTATATAGTCAGTTTTGATACTGAGCAGGTTGAAGACATTGATGAGAATGTCAAATTATTTGCAGCTATTGAAACCAAAATAAATCCACGAAAGTAGGTGAAGAAGCATGAATCTCAAGTTCGTAAATGTGACTAGCTCAAATTGAAGGCCGTTGTTCTTTATGACGGTATTGATAAGGAGGTTTTATATGACTCAGCCAGTTCAGTTCGCTGCTGAAGATTTAGTCACAGTTGCTTGAGCTCAATGGAGCTCGTTTGGATGGACTACGTGTGACGTGATCTCGTTGAGTATGGGTACGTAGGCAACCACAATGGTGCAGCCAGTTGGAGTCAACATGGTGCTATGTTGTGTTCGGTTCAAATTTGAGAAATTTTCACTAAGGTAGAGAATTGTGAAGAGAAAGGGTAAAATCTTGTTAATAGAGTTTTTTAAACTCTGTTGAAGGTTAGCTAAAGATCGATGCAATCAATGATGTTAAATACAAGAGCATATCAGTCGTATCAATGGTGAAATTGCACAGGAGGAGCCCAACCTAGTCGACTAGGGCAATCGCCTAGTCAACTAATGATACAAATAGAGAGTTGAAAAATCTGTTTCACAACAGACTAGTCGACCAGGCCAAATTCCTAGTCGACTAATAGGGAGTTATTAGTCGACTAGGTTATTCCCTAGTCGACTAATGCGGCTGCAACGGCTTGTTTTCAAATCTGATTCTGAATTCGTTTCTGATCTGAATTAGGTGTTTTTGGCTTCTTTTTCTTCGTGGCTTCTTTGGCTATATAAAGAGGGTATTGTCCTAATATTTGTAATCTATAACCTGCAATTGATTAATTCAATAAGAACTCTCTCCTTGTCCTGAGACGTAAGCAAATTGCCGAATCTCGTAAATCTTGTGATCTCTTTTTATTTTCTTTGTTTAATTGTTCGTGTGATTGGATTGACTATTCTATGGTGGCATCTTCTCTGTTGCTTGGATTCCCAACAGATTTGGACTGGGAAGATAGTTGTGTTCGTCAAGCTTCACAAAGGTCACTTAGAGATTCAGATTTTTGAAGAAAATCTTTCAGCAGTGAAGGAAACTTCTAGAACAAACTGACGATGACATCTCCACCGTTTGATAAGTAGCAGAATACAAACAAAGGGCAGCAAGATTAGAATAACTAGGTTGAAATCAAAGGAAGTAGGCCTCCCTAGACCAAATCAACATTTATTCCTTAACAAAGGCATAATTCGGAACAAAACTTCAGATGATACCTGTAGAAATTAGGATTCAGAAGCCAATAATCGATCATCTGCCTCTCCCTTTATAAGTAATAAAACTATTCTTTTACAAAAATGCTCTTTTCTCACATATTAATACACAAATACCCTTCACTAATTGACAGCCCTCAAGCTGGCCACATGTATCATACACTCCAAGCTTGTTACAAATATATTTCACTTTAGAACCTCCAAGTGGCTCCATAAATAAATCAGCCAGATGATAATTTGACCTTTCATGCACTGTTTGAATAACCTCCTCCACGATTTTATCTCAAACAAAATGACAATCATTCTCGATATGCTTCATTCTCTTATGGAAGACTGGATAATTAGTAAAATAATAGCAGCTTGCTTGTTATACCACAAAGTGATAAGATTTGAATGATGAAACCAAGTTCTTATAATAAATATTTGAACCACACCAGCTCAAACACAGTATTTGTCATCTCCCTTTCTTCTGCAACTGCACTAGATCTAGCTACAATATTCTACTTTTTATTCTTCCAGGACACCAAATTACCTCCAAGAAGTAAATATCCACTTATGGACCTCCTATCATCAGGTGAGCCAGCCTTATCTGCACTTACATAATGATACTTCTGATATATGAATCCTTGTCCTGGAATACCTTTAAGATATTTTAAGATATAAATCAGAACATCCTAATGACTGGTACATGGAGCATCAAGAAATTGACTAACCCACAAAATGCATATGAGATATCCAGATATTTCAATTTCCCCAACTAATCACCTGTACGGATTACGAAGATCTAGTAGCTCATCTTTACCTGCTGCAAGCTTTATATCAGACTGCATAAGAGTACAAACAGGTTTTCATCCCAACATTCCTGTTTCACTCAATAAATCAAAAGTATATTTCTTTACAGATAAAGAAATACACTGAGATTGTGAAACTTCAATCCCAAGAAATATCACAGTTGTCCCAAACCCTTGGCTGAAATTTTGACCGCATAAAATTTTCTCAACATCTGAACCTTGCTACTCCATTAATAACTATATTGTCTACACAGATAATCAACAAAATTCTCTGTGATACCATCTTTTGATACAAACTAAATAATCTATCACACTCCGTAGCCTGACATCGTCACCACTCTCATCACCATTGCTAAATTGATTGAAACAAGGCCTTTGGAGATTACTTGTCCATATAAGAATTTTCAGAGACGGCGTACTAATCCAAACTCTAAACACATGCTTTGAAGGTTACTCTATACAATTTCTTCCCAAGGATCCATGGAGAAATGCATTTTTGATATCCAACAAATAAAAGTCTTAACCATGGTTTAAATCTTGGTATAATTATCAATATCGTCAATATCAGCCTTCAATATCGGCAATACTGGCCAATCGCAATATCGGCCTTGATATCGGCCAATATTATAGAGTTTATATCATATCCCATATCTCAATACCTAATATGATATTGCCAATATACATTAGGACCGACCGATATTGAGAGCATGATTTTAAGTCTAAACCATATGTAGTACTAGTAGCCAATAAGAAAAACTCTAACAGAAGATATCTTAGCAACAAGATTTTAAGTAATCAATGGCTCTTCATAACGGTTGAGAATCCTCTCCCTTTATTTATACAAGTAATAAACCTATTCTTTTACAAAATTCCCCTTACCCCTTATGCATTATTACATAAATAACCTTCAACAACTAAGAGCACCTAAAGGTTACATTCTTTTTACGGTAGAAAGAATATGAGCTAGTGGCACTAGGTTCTGGTTAGGGTAAGTGATGCGGACATTAAGCCACGTGTGTGGCACGTGTTTCACCGGTGGATAAGACGCCTCATTCCAGTTTCCCTGCAGTAGTAAACCTCAGTGTATTTTAGTTTCTTTATTTTGAGTTTCTTTATTTTGGAGTTGTATTTTTATTAGGAATTTAGGAGTTTCAATCTACACGCCTATAAAGGCCTCTTGAATCAATTAATGAAAGTAATGAATTATTATGAAAGTTCTTTCTCAAATTTGTATGGGTTGTGATCTCTCCTAAATCTCTCTGTTTGTGTGTGAAGCCCTAGATAAACCCTAGATTAGTGGTGTAAAGCCCTAACTAGTATATCCCTTCCCTACCTCTCTCCTCTTTCCCTGTTCAAAACTCTTTCTACAAAAAAAAAACTTGAAAGAAAATAAAAGAAAACCTTTTCTTTTCTCCTCTCTTTTCTTTTTCTCTCTTTCCCTTTCCATGTGACCAAAAAAATTTTAAAAATTGCTACAGTACCGAACCCCTGACTGCTACAGTGTATCCGCATGCTACAGTAACCTGACATGCGTGCTACAATCATGTTCAATACAAAACAGACCCGTTAGTACACTATCTTCGTTTTTGAGTCGTAACTTTCACATCCGGACTCTGATTCAGACGCTTTTCGAGCCGTTACGTTCGTGACGACGAGATCTACACCCGACATAAAGTACAAGACACTAAAGTCTGATGTGATTCTCAGTAGGTACGCTCTTATCCTAATCGGTTATTTTAAGTCTGATAATTATCTCTAATATTTTATCAAACGTGAGATTGTGTGTATCTACTTGTCTTTAAATTCAGTAGCTTTAATCTTAATTGTATAATCTTTTACCATTAATATATTATCTTTAATTCTTAATTGAATTGGATTTGTCTGTGCATGTTATTTTGTTATATTTATCCGCTTTATTAGTTTTTTAATCCTTTCCTACAACGATTGCTTTATGTTGGTGAAACGTGATTGAGTGTTTATTGTTAATTTTCATACAGCATACACATTTCACATCAACTTGGTATCAGAGCCAGGTTAGGTGACAATTGCATGTTACGTACTTTTATTTACTTGCTTACATTTAGTTAGATTTTATTCAACAAAACAAAATAAAAATTAATATAGATTTGCATCATTTAGGTGCTTGTTAAGAATTTTACCGTTTCTTGCATTTAAAAAATAAAAAATAAAAATTGTATATGGAAATTCCCACAGCACCACTATATATGTACGAAGGGACCCTCAAATTTTCTAGATTGGCTACAAAGCATGTATATATACTTCAACCGATACCCATTTTCTGAAGTTAAGAAATTCAGGTTCGCTATCACGAAACTGATTGGAGAAGCTAGCTATACTGAATAGATTTGGAAAGAGACAGAAAAGCCTGAAATCAACGACCGATTGAAACTTGAAAATATATGAAGGACAAACTTATCACTAAATACATGTCACCATATTTCTACGAGTTTAGATCTCTCCCATCTGTTCAACCCCATAGGTCTAATACATTTTCACCCCCACCGGCCAAATTCACTCCCTCGAATCAAACATGGAGTCCCAACCAACACTTAATGATATCATAGCTAAAATTGATAACCTGCTCCAATTATGAATTCTTTCAACCAAAACTCGAAAAGTAATATTTCTTATGTGATCCTCACAGTTAGATAAGTCAAGAAAAGTCTGATAACAATAAGAGTAAAATATTGAAAAAGACTTTTCTAAAATTAATCTCACAACTAAGTGCTACAAATGTTAAGATTATGGGCATGTTGATGTCAATTATCCAAGCCCATTTATGACTGTCATCAATGACAGAGTTCCCATTGAAGCACCTAAGCCTGATAGTACTATTTCTCTGAAAGTCACTCCTGTGATTAAGGAGTTTACTATCACCCGTCTTTTTCCTTCCCCGGCTCTACTGCCAACATCACTTCTCTGTCACTCTACTATTGACCCCTACTGTCGTTACCTATT